>JASGXE010007895.1:0-17464 GCA_030068105.1 Sinentomon sp. SZTP_YWyxl
CAACCAGGTCGAAGCTCACCAAAAGGAAGAATGATACGGAGATTTTCGAAGGTGATTTCAAGTTGCCACGGAAAGGTTCGAGTGAGGAAAGAATTTTAAGTTTCAATTGCCAGAGGTACTGAAGTTCCCCGAAAGATGCAGCTCTCCAAAGGTATCATGCAAAATTACATGGGGTAGGAAACTGTAGCTGTCTCTAACACCCCCAGAGGACATCACATTCTTCACCAAAAAGAAAAAAACGCCTTCCTAAACACCTTTAACAGAATATTAGTGATACCCATAGTCCCATGCATGATGAAGTACCTATTTTTTTACTTTCCAAACTTTTAGTTAGATGAAAAACAAATGAAAGCATGCTACCATCTGCATGATTCATCAATAATGGCAGCGACTAACTGCAAAAACGGAGTTCTGTCGCACAGTTTCCAATCAAAAGTCGTGAGTTTCGGAGGGGCGAGGCCCTTGAGCCCTCCCCATCGGATCGCCTTTGTCACAGAACACAACACAGGTATTTTACAACACCGGACACATTCGCCTGCAAAATTCCCGCCATGCCTCCCAATTACATGCAATCTGCCTTGCGAAAAGCACATTTTTTCCCCAATCCATACTTCCGCATGCGCGTCTCTGATTGGTTGATGGGAATTCCAGCCAATTTCAACATCCAAGTTTCAAAACCTGACCAAACCAAACCTAACCTGACCTAACCCTGTTGCGACCCCAGAAAGAGTTGCGAAGCGGTGGCAAAGATGCCAAATGGCAAAAACCGGTGGCAAGGCAAAAATCCCAAAATTGATGACGTCACAATTTGAGACGACGGGATTGGCTGCAGCGACCTCCTGGTCCGCGGAAGTGGATTGGGAAAAAAAAATTATGCTTGCGAAATATGTTTGGCACATGACAAGGCATCATGGCCGAAATGGATTTCCAGTCTTTGCTTTTGGCTCGGCAATTTGTCCGAATCAATAGCAAATTGGAAGAAATTTTGAGGAAAAATGGTTGTGCGGGCCTTGATTCTGCATCAGTCAGATCGTAAATATAGTCGATAATCTTCCAAAAAACTTCTTGGCCGACTGATGCATTTCCAAATTATGCAGCAATAAAGCCATTTTACAGCATTATGCAAAAAATGACAGTTAATAGGCTACACACCAACAAAAATCGACCAGAAAATGACTAAATCTTCACTTACGAATGGCTTATGAGTACTTCAAAGCACTCATAAGCAATTTTCAGATTTTCCAATTGCCACAATGTTATTTGCTTATGATGCTCATAAGTCCTTATGAGCCTCTTAGCTAAGAGACTGATTTACGAGTGCCAATTGAATAGCCAATGAACCTCTTAAGCCAAACTGAGAGCCACGTAAAGTTATGAGGTCTAATTGAATAAGGCCCCTGGACTGGAAATGCAGCTGTGTTTTCTGCTCGTGATTGAGCTTATCAAAATATTTCTTTATTCAAGGTATGACAATTTTTTTGCAATGATTGCATCGGCCAAGCAAAGGCGGCTGCACACGCGGGTCAGCGCTGACATTCGTCGCAATGTTATGTTCAATATGGGTTGCTTGACTTGTCATGCATGATGAGATGGAAACCTAAGTGCGGCACCCGGCTGCATGAATTCAATTCCGCATACGGAGTTGAGAATCCGAATATCCTGTTTTTTCCGAGTGGCCAAAATGTGAAAGAGAAGACTATCATGCAGCGCTATAATCACCTAACCTGTCTCATCCAACCTAACCTTTTCTATTTTTGTCCCAAACGTTTCCCGGGCGACAAGGTATCAGGACTTTCAAACGGATAAAAGTGCCAAAAACGGTTACCAAAAACGGTACCATAATTTCTCAGGTAAGCTATTGGTTCGTCATCTGTTCGTCAGTTGGGAAAGTGTTAGAAATGGGAGCGATTTGTTTGGAGGCAGAGCAGTCTGAGTTCGGTCGGGATGTCTTGCATGGAGTTGGGTAGCAGCTTCTCGGGCGCTGTTTACCCTGGCATAAATCAAGACCACAATCAGACATCGGCGGTTGCAGCGCCGATTGTTTGTCAGAGGCGGAAGAGATAAACACCTCAAGGGTGCCCCTAACGAATTCATTACATATGCAACACACATCAATCGTTCGAGAGCGGTTGCAGCGCCGATTGTTTGTCAGGGGCAGAAGGGATGGTGCCCCTAACTAATTCCTGACATATGCAACACACATCAATCTTTTCGAGAGCGGTTGCAGCGCCGATTGTTTGTCAGGGGCAGAAGGGATAAACATCTCAAGGGTGCCCCTAAATGATTCATTTTTTGTAACAAACATCATTCGTTTCGAGAGCGGTGCATGGCATGACAAGCTTTCCTTTCGAGCTTGTATGCCAATTCAATTTCAAAATTTTACTGCCGATTTTCTACTCACCGCAATCAATCAATTAGGCAGGCAATGTTGATTTGTTCGCAGATAACAGCTTCACGGCAAATGCACGAAACTCTCAAAGCGGACGAATGACCAGGCTGAACTGAATTCGAATAATTTGTTAGTTCATTTGAATTCCTGCGGCGTTCAAAGGCATGATCAGTGCGGTGATCTCTTTGCGGTGCGTGTTGAATTGGGTGTTCAGTGGCAGTGTTTGGTTTTTCTATTCCACAAACACAGGACAAAAGACTAGGAATTTTTGTTGTGGGCAACTCTGAGCCCTTTCCAGCCGTTCTGGCTAAGTTTTCTGGTTTTGGGCATCAATTTGATCTTGGTGCATTTGATCATCGCCATTACCTATATCAACCCCGAGAAATATCACGTTTCGATCGGGGGTAAGTGCTTGTCTTTACTTTGGTGTATTTTGAGATTGATGGGTGAATGGGTGAACTTCATTATGAATTGGAACAGGTTTCTGATCAGAAAACATTGAGTGGATCACCTCAAGCTTGTCAAACGTGTTGGTTTCACAGTGATGAGTTGGATCGAGAATAAATGCCTCATTCCAGAACAGCCACATTTGGTTCACAACGTTTGTGGAAGTTATGCAAGGGTTTTCAAACACAGAATTGGGGATTTTATCACCGATTTTGCAACTTCCGCAACCATTGGATCTAAAGTTGAAATAATGAGATTCAGAAATATTCTCGGTGACGAGTGAGTTTTGAATCACTTTTCAATGAAGGAATCAAGAGCACAAACAAATTCTTACACTGCACACTGTTTTCAAGTTTCTTTCTCCTCAGCACACATCAAAAAGGGGGATTTTGCAACCCTTTTCTATTTTCAGTTGAATTTTGGAGAACCGTTTCTCTTCTTTCTTGGTTTCCGATCGACAAGGCGAAAGCGATTTCAATTTGGCGGGATCTTCCAAAGATCATTTGAGAAAAATCGAGTCTTTCATTTGCGGCATTACGAGGCCGGATGTTCGGGAATATGCAGGAATAGGATCCTCTATGAACGAAGTTAAGTTGATTGTTGATAAGTGTTTGACAATTTGGAAAGTTCGATAGTGAACATTTACCCCTCCGAAGTTTGAGACTGGTTCATTCCTTTTCGGACCGTTTGCCAACCATCAAGAGTGAACATTGGATTGGTCGTTACCAAAAGTGGTTTTTAGTGTGTCAAATTTGTATGGGACCCTCGTTCTTGCAAATGCCTTTGTCAGTCATTTTCGGAAATCCAACTCCCATTGAAGTCTGATTTTGAGGAGATTCGGTAACTGCTAATGAAATTGGTTGCAAAAACACGCTTTTCCAGCGTTAAAATAGCCAGCCGACAAAGGCTATTCTGTGAAAAATGGTGTCCACGCGCAGGCCGAGAATAAGTTTCCAAACCACACAGAGTGTGAAAATTCCGCAGAAAATCGCGCAAGAGCCTGAAGAGAAATTTGGGAGGGGTTGACTTGTGGATGAGGGGTTATTTGCAATTTTTCGATTTTTGTTGACAATCAACACCATCGGAGAACAAAGCAACGCAAAAAGCATGGTTGGGGTGATACGATGTACAAAAGGACAACATACGAGAATGAATATTTGTATACGAATAGGTTCCGAAGGAAAGAGTGCTGGCAGAAAGAAAGGTCACGGTGTCATTGATGCCAGAGTGACACGAGTGAATGCCGAAGTATGGGGAATCTTTTGGTAGGGCATTCCAATCATAAAGGTTTCTCTGGAAAAATGAATTTAGATGCACATTAAATGTGCATCTAAATTTATTTTGTTTTAATTGACGGTGTACGAAACTGAAAATCGCAATGAGTCTTCTGTTTTGAAAGTTTTCTGAAAAACTGATGGATCTGAATTAAATGGTTTTTCCTTTTAAGATTTTAACAAGGACTAAGTCGTTTCTCACTCCTGCGATTCCTGAGAGGAGTAAAACCAAGAACAGATGTTACACAACCATGTGCGGTCGTAGTTTCCATAGTAATGAACCTGACTGCGCATCTTTGCACTTTTTCAACTGGATCAGCATGAGAAACAACGAAAGGGTCCCACACAACAGACGCATACTCAAAGTGAGGTAAGACAGTAGCCTTGTTTATGCCAGAAGCTTCGATTTTGAATTACCGTGTGAGAGATTCCTGCGTAAAAATCCAAGAGCAGATCTAGCTTTGTTGATGGGCAAGTTGACTTGTTCCGTCCAGTCTGTAAATGTTCATAAATCTTGGCTCCGAGACATTTGAAATAATGTGCTGCAATTTCGTCATTTATCTAAAGTTGAAAAGTCATGGCATCGGGCATTGAGATTATTGGGTTATAATCTTATAACCCAATTTATAACGTTTTTACGTATAATTACGTAACGTGCAAATTGCATCGGCCTGTGGCACGTAAAAACGGCACCGGCCTGTGGCCTGTGGCACGTATGTCCATGCGCGAATTGTTGCACCATTGATGCGGGGAGTCTAAGTTATCTTGTAAATGATAAGCATCGCTACCAACCTCGACACTTGTGTTATGCAATGTATTCTGCATATTAGAGCCGCATGCTGCAACTACTCGTAATTACATCGAAAAGAAAATCGACAAAATAAATAGAATAAAAAGAAGAGGACCAAGCGCACTACCCTGGGGACAACTGAGGCAAAATTGAGGACAGAGAGGAGGATATGCGATCGACGATGTTGACAAGATAAGGTTGAACAAGTTTAAGCATGAGCAGGTGGCCACCAAGAATGAGAGCATCCGAGTTTCACAAGAAGGAGTTCGTGCGGTCGACACTGTCGAAAGCTTTTGCCAGGTCAAAAAAGTGGCATGAATAGGAGTTCATGACATCAAAGATCAATGCAGTGAGCTGAGTTTCTCAAGATTTTTCCGTTCCGAATCCATACTGATTGGGGTGAATAATCATGTTTTGCTCACAGAAATCACAGTGTAGCAATTTCTGTGTAGCATTTTCTCAAATGTATTCGGCACAGCAGAAATTAGAGATTGGTCTGAAATTCTAAATTAACATCATAAAAAATTGCATTTTTAGGGACCGGGCAAATGTTGATTTCTTTGCAGTAATCCGGGAATATTCCAGAATCATATATTTTTTTGAAAGTATTTCCAAAAAGTTTGAGAGGGAAGATTCAGATTTTTGATAAGGGGGGGGGGGCAGAAATTTTGCCGAAACCCGGACCTTCTTTGCTGCACATTGCGGAGACGGCTCTGGAGGTTTCAGAGGAACTGATTTGAAGTGAAATGTTTTCACGGAAGAAGGAGGACAGATCAGCTGCAGTTCCATGGAAGAATCGGCGAGGGACATGACCTAATAACGGTCCTTGCGAGAAGAGAAGAAAACACCGATGGGGGTGGAATATTGCAGTGAACTTGTAAAGTTGGTTTGAAAGGAGGTGACAAATAAATTGGCCTTTTCAACATTATCTGTGACTGACGAGGGCAGCAAGGGGTTGAAACCTTCAGAACAAAGCAGATGGGTGTGTACGGATGAAATATTCACAAACGGAATCGATGGAGCAGACATTACATCGTTGCAATTGGAACATATGTTCTAAGACAAACCATTCAGCAGCTCTCACGAACAACCCCATGCTATTTTTTGCACCCCGGAAGATGGTACGACCCGACTTGTACCCGAAAGCACTCGGTGGCACTTTTTGCCAACGAAAATAGTGTTTGGGGCCACTTCACAGCAAATTTAACCAACCAGGAAAGTCACAATAGAAAACTACCCTTGTAGAAAAAACAGAGGGGTCTGGGGGATGAAATCTTTTCAAGCAGATTGGGTGGAGCAGGCATTAAAACTTTGTAATTTGAACCAATGTTCTAGGACGAGCTGTTCAGGAGTTATTACGGCCTACCCCTTGCTATTTTTGCACCCCGCTACTCGCTAGAGGGGAGGCCCCAAGTACCACCTGATTTCTATCAACAGTTGTCACTTTTTAACACGAGATTAGCATTTGGGGACACTTTGCAGTTAATTTAATCTGTCAGGAAGGTCACAATAGAAAACTACCCCTATGGAAGATACGGAGGGGTGAATGGGGATGAAACCTTCAAAATTGGATTCAGAATCGCAGGTGCTAATTTTGTAATTTAAACCTCTGTTCTCCGAACAACGGTTTAAGAGTTATAGCGACCGCGCGAAAACACCCCTTCTGGAATTGACATGAAGGGGTGGACTAAGACACAAACCACTGGCATTTTAAGAAACTTCAAACGAAATCGATAAAATTACTTGCTGGCGCCAACATTCTCCGACGTCCACATCGCGAGATATAAGCGTTTCAATTTTGGGTCAGCTGCACTGATTCACCCTGTATAGGCCAGTTAATATCTGCAGCACACAATTTTTACTGGAATATCAACAGTCGGGAGTTTTTGCATAATTGCACTCGGCATATTAATTTTGGTTTTGAGCCGGTTTTACAGCATCCGAGCTCTCATACTGTATCGAAAAATAAGATAGGCAAAGTTTTTTTTCTTTGGGATAAAAATTCGCTTTATTTTCATATTTGTATTAGGTTTTGTTGCAATAAAATTCATTGCAAGTGAGGTTCACACGATTTCAGCCTTTTGATCCAGATTGTAGCCGCCACTGACATTGTCTGGAGAAGTGAGGTTCAGTGACTATTTCAGCCGCTGCTGACATCATCTGCGGAGACGTGAGTAGCGCTGATGTTGCAAGTGAAGACAACACAGAACGATCCTGTTCCAGATTTTAACCGCTGCTGACATCATCTGGAGAAGTGAGTTCAGTGATTCCGCAAGTGAAGCCAACCCAAACTGAGCCTGTATTCCAGATTTTAGCCGCTGCTGACATCATCTGGAGAAGTGAGTTCAGTGATTCCGCAAGTGAAGCCAACCCTATAACTGAGCCTGTATGCCAGATTTCATCCGCTGCTGACATCATCTGGAGACGTGAGTTGCGCAAATGTTGCAAGTGAAGTCAGCACAGAACGAGCCTGTATGTCAGATTTTAGCCGCTGCTGACCTCGACCGGTTAAGTGAGTTCGCTGATGTTGCAAGTGAAGTCAGCACAGAACGAGCCTGAATGCCAGATTTTTGGCCGCTGATGACCTCCACCGGTGAAGTGAGTTCGCTGATGTTGCAAGTGAAGTTAGCACAGAATGAGCCTGTATTCCAGAGTGAATCCTCTGTTGCCTTCGTCTGGAGAAGTGAGTTCACTGATTTCACGATTGTTCGTCACCACATAAAGCATGAACGGCTTCACGGAACCTGTCAAGTGAAAAATACCTCATTGAGAAGGCTATTTTGCGCCTGCAAAGTATTTACCGCAAAAAGGTGCACCGAACATTTCAGTGCCAAACTTGGCGCAGTTCACGATGGCAAGTCACGGACGTAGTGTGTGGCAGTGTGTCGTGGGCGTTGTGTGTCGCGGACGTAGTGTGTCACGGACAGTGTGTCGCGGACGTATGTGAGATCAATCCAAAACGATTGATCTCATGGAGCTGTTGCGGAGAAAGGGTGAAAACTGCGAATCGTTATTGAGATTTCGTACACAGATTTCGGAGCTGACTGACTGCAGCTCCGAAATAGTACCTACAGGCGACCTTGAGAGATCATCAATAGATATATAATTTTCATAAGGAGACAAGCCCCCTCCACCCAGCTCTCCACGCGATCATGCCTGTCGCGGTCCATGAAACAAATCACTCGGTTAATGTCTTTTATAAGGAGGGACACATCAAATAGTTTATAGAGTCTGGTAGGTCAGGTCAGATCCGGTTAGGATAGATTGGGTTAGCTTTGGTCCATGGTTGTTCTTAGTTGCAATTGCACTACACAGAGAGCCATAACAATCTAACCTTCCCTAACCTAGCCTTACGCCCCTCTAACCTCATCAAACCCAACCTTACCAAACCTGACCCAACCGAATACCCGAAGGATAAAAGGCATGCCCTCTGCCGTATGCCA
Organism: Sinentomon sp. SZTP_YWyxl; assembly: GCA_030068105.1. Classification (NCBI taxonomy): domain Eukaryota; kingdom Metazoa; phylum Arthropoda; class Protura; order Sinentomata; family Sinentomidae; genus Sinentomon; species Sinentomon sp. SZTP_YWyxl. Next base: position 8,344 of record JASGXE010007895.1, read on the forward strand.
GCACGGAGGGGACTCAATTGAACGGCTAAGAGTACGGCTGTTTTCTGAAAATATTTCGCTGCAGTCGTGCAATTGTGTCACCCCTTATAAACGACTTTACCCAATCACTCTAAGAAAAGCAATAACACAGCCTATGTATACCCAAAAGGAGCGAGTTCACAACGAGCAGGCAAGTGGTTTGAAGACACCAGTTTTTCGTTCTTTCTCAGAAACACACTTGTATTGGCTTGTTGCAATTTGTAAACGCACGATTCAATAATCATGATTCAAAATACTGTGCGTTTCTTGTCGGTAGTCCTGCGAAATAAACAAAATGTTGGCGATCACATTTGACTTGGAAATTACTCGTATACTAGCCCTTATTTTTAAATTCAACGGAAAAGGCAGGTATCTCCCTGCATTGTGTCATGTTACCAAAGTGCGGAAGGAAACAGCGATCGACAATTGCAAAACAAGGTATAGGGGGATGTAGTTCGGAATGCCTGCCGACATTGGACTGGACGAGTTGGCACCCTTGCTCATATGATATCCCAAAACTAACTCAACCCAAACCTAAACTAACACTTACCTAACCTAACCCCCTGACCAAACCTAACCTAATCTTCCAATCCTATTTAGGCAATTTGAAAACTCTTTCAGGCCAGCAGTTTTAAAATGTCGTCCGGTATTGCGAACTGCAACCGAGTAGGGAGTACTCATACCGTTGAATTTCTGGAAGTTTTCATCCAACGTTAATGTTCTTCTGGTATAGAAACTAACTTGTTACCAGAGCTGGAAATTTCATTCCACAGAATCTGTCTGCTGACATTGTTTTCCCGGACATAATTTGCTGTTTGACAAATTCAAACGAAGGCCTGTGATTATCAGGTAGTTGTTGCTGGATTGGAAACATTCCACCGGGGATGGTGACGTAATCTTTTTGACAGGCGCTGTTGAACATTATTAAATCTGAAATAGTTTTTAAAGGTATTATGTTTCACAGACATTTCTGCACAAATAGACATGGTGACAAGAAAATTAAGCAGGTGAAGATAACATAAAGGATGAAAGGAAATCACATTTTCAGTCTACAAATTAGGTGTATGTTTGGGTGTTAGATGTGCTGCAGATCTGGTTGCGGCCAAAACTTGCTCTGCAGGCATGGAACAACAATTTGTTGTTCACGGCAACACCGCAATTCGGATCTTTCACACAAAAAGTTTGTTCAAATATTTTGTTATGAGGCTGGGAATCATGAATCAAGAAACACTTTTCGATGAGATTCTGAAATTTGAAATTCGTTCTTGAATATGCATGGAGCCATACAACGGAAACTCTCTCAGTACGCAGAGAAGTTTCTTCGGCGAGGTTTTACTCAATTTTTTTCCATTTTGTTGCAAATGTGAAAATTTCAGAAAATTTTTGCTTCTTGACGTAGAGAGGGACTTCTTCAAGGAGTCCCTCGACATTTCAACACATTGAAATCGCATTGCGATTTCAATGATCACGAGAAGCCACGGCCATGGAAGGAATGCCTTTAATTGCGCTTCAATTCCCAAAAATAAGGAAGATTCGTGAGATGAAATGAGATACCTATAGTTGTACCTATCCGTCGTGATGTGAGATGCAAGATGGAGCATTCTTTGAGCAAAAATCAAATTTTCCTTTTTCAAATTTTCCTAAAAATCAAATTTCCATGCAAAATTTCATGTCATTCTCCGAATTTTTCGCATGTATATACAGGTGCAAATTCTTTTGCATGAGTTTGAAAGAAAATCCACACTAAATATGACGGATTTAGCACTTAAACAGGCCATTCACATTAATACATATTGCTGCAAGCATATACAGGGTACCTATGTCTTGTATGCGCGCTTGATTTTAGTCGTAATTCTCAATCATTTTTTCTCCGATATCAATTATTAATAATTTCGGTATTCCTTCAATCATATTTATATGAGCACCTAATTTGTGTCTCCAATTGCAACAGGCATGTCCATAACAACACATAAGTCTGAAATACATGTACCGATGACTGGCATCATTGTTTTTCAGAAAATACTTGACCCAAGATGCTCAAACAATGAACTTCGCAAATCGCCTAGATGCTCAAACAAACTGTAATTAAACGTCACTTTACTTACCATCGACGGAGCTATCTCCCGATATCTCAAATGAATTGTTTCGTCGAGCAGACCATTGGATGCTGCAGTGATTTGCTTTGGTTCGAATGCAAACTCCGTACTTCTGATTGGAAAGTTGGTTCACTCGATTTCCTACGCCGCGCAGTTAAAATGAAAAATTGTTAGAAATTTGGACGGTGTTGCACACCATGCACATGGCATATGTAAACGAATTTTGGTAGACGTCGAAAAGTATCGAAATAAATTTTGTTGTTGAGCTTTTGTTGGTGAGATTCCTTTTAACATGCGAAAGGTTTTACAACAGCAGACCCCGCGAGCACTTTGCGGAACATGCTTTTCTCGGACGCGTCTGAATAAGTTAAATTCAAAGCAGGCATTTTTCGGATCTGGAATAAGGATATAAGGTGTTTGGCATCGATTTTCGGAATCAGACAGTTCTCTCGAATATTTTCTCGGAAAATATTTTCCCGTATCCCAACATTTTTCTTATTGTGCCCAGTGTTGTGTTTTGCAAAATGACCATATTGTAATTTGATAAAAGAGCCTTCCGTTTAAGTACCTATAATTTTAACAATATGTAGGCCTATGTCGATTTTGATATCCGATTCCAAGAGAAAGAAAGGGAAGCGATCAAGAACCAAAAGACTCCAGCAATATCCTGCCACAGGTAGAGATTACTGCAGCTTATCTGTCTGGTCGACGATGTTTCCAGATCCCTGGATGCGGGTTACCCAGTGCATGCGATATTTCTTGATTTCTCTAAGGCCTTTGATCTCGTGCCACACGACAAATTGGTAAACAAACTTATTTCTCTTAATTTGCCAGCTGTAACTGTACAATTGGTTTCATCATTCCTTTCTCATCGCACCCAGCAAGTGTCCGTAAATGGATTACTCTCTACACCTCGCCCTGTCCCTTCAGGAGTCCTTCAGGGTAGCGTACTTGGTCCGATTCTTTTCTTAATTTACTTTAATGACGTAACTGAGGGTCTGGGATCTTGCATTCGCCTATTCGCCGATGATATCGTCATTTACAGAGCGATCAAAAAATCAGCTGATATCCAAACACTGTCTGACGATCTTCGCCGCATTTCTGAGTGGTGCGATACCTGGGGAATGAGACTGAATCCTTTTTTCATGCAAAACAATGTGCTTTTCCCGAGGCGTAACCCTCCCCCGTACTTGATTTCATGCTATTGCCTAACTGGGACTCCATTAGAAAACGTTCGCGCCTATAAATACTTAGGAGTAATCCTTACAGCCGACCTCAGTTGGAGCGACCGTATTCGGTCGACTGCCTTAAAAGCGAGTCGACTTGTTGGCTTCATCCAAAGGAATCTTAAGTGTTCGACTCCTGCTGCTAGAAGAAAGGCCAATGTGTGATTTGTGCTACCAGTGCTGGAATACGCGTGCGCAGCATGGGACCCGATGCTCGCTTCCGAGATTCATCTTTTCGAAAGTGCCCAGAGACGTGCTGCCAGAGTTATCTCCGGAAACGTCCGTCGCTGTGCCTAGGTCAGCTATCCTATCAGACCTACAACTTGAACCCCTTCGTGATAGACGACGTAACCGCCGGCTCAAAATTTTTTCTGACCTCGTTTTCCAAAAATGCCCTGTTCCGCTTCCTTTCTGCTATTGCCTAAAGTCTGTTCAACTCCGTTCCGACCACGGGTTTTGCTTTTCATATCCAACACCTAGGCACAATTTTCTTCTGAATTCATTTTTTCCAAAAACAATAAGAGAATGGAATTCCCTTGACGCTCCATCTCGGTTGTTTCCAAAGCACTCCTGAGGCACTTCCTCCAAAAACGAGATATTTTGGATTTCTCTCTCCCCCCCATTTAAATTCCGTGCATAACTGAAACTGGAGCGTTTTCTCATGCGTTTCACTCATTATTTAACTGTTGCCATTTGCGTTTTTACTTTGTGAACTTTTTGTTTTGTTTTGTTTTTACTCTATTTGACGATGTTGTTTTTTAAACGGATGTTTAGGTACTTTGGAGCGTGTGCTCCCTGCCCCCAAAGTTCTTTGGGGCAGTATTGTAAAATTAAATTAAATTAAATTACTGTTGCAAAATAATTGTCGCTGTCAACGATGAAATTGTCGAAGACAAAACGAATGAATCGCCCGTAAATCAATACCACTCAAATCGATCTGCAGATCAGAAAAATTACGCTCTGTTGTTGAAGATATACAGAGATAAAAGTCAAACTTACTTCCAAGTCGATTTTGGAAGTTGAAGCTCATCACTGTTCCAGTTGCGGAAGTGAAGTACTGCAGACAACCACTCGGAGCTGAATAAGATAAAGAGAGATTAATTATTGATCATCAGATCAGAGATCAGAGTAAAGGATTTAAACATCAAACCCTCCGTAGTGATTTAGAGATCAGACCAAGATGCGACACTAGACAGAGTGTCATGTATGCGATACCAGTAAAGATCATTTATAGGTATTATGCCAATTTTATTTATTTATTTATTTATTTATTCATTTATTTAATTATTGATAAATATATTTATTTATTTTCAACTAAACCTTCCACGAGCTGGTGGAAGGATCTGATGCACAGGGTGAACTGCAGTCTCACGTAATGCTGAATATCGCCCTCACGAACAAAGCAAAGCAGATTTTTGGTAAAAATTGCCTTTGGGAAGCTTTTATCGAGAGTTGCATAGGTCTACAAACGTAGTTACATTTTGCGTCTTGCACACAGTATTTGCTAAATTTAATCGTGATTTTTGCTGTCGCGGTAATTTGTTTGGTGGGTTTTGCGAAATTCATTTTCCGCTCAGTGATGATCAAATTTGGGAGGATATACCAAAATGTGTGCTATACTTTGACGATGATTTCGTCATAAACTTCCCAGATGCTTCGCACGGAGCCTGATTTCAACCCAGAACGGACAATACGAAATAAAAACTGTTTGCTTACCTCGCAAATCACTGCTGCACTCGATTTGTGATATCCTTAGTTTCCATCGTCTTCTAAAGCCCAATCCGGCCGTTATGATTGACAAAGGCGTGGAGGTTCCATAACTTGAGACATCAACGTACACTGGAAATATACATACCAATTAATTATTATGGGTATTGACTGAACCAGACTGAACTTGATACCTGCGAAAGGCAAATCTATGAATTTGAGTCATGCATGGCGCTAACAAAAAGACAAATCGTATTTTGACACTAAAATGTGTTAAAAATATGATTGCTTTGCCTCCTTCAAAAGGGGCAATTAAATTCACGATTGCTTGAATTGCTCAGAATACGGCTCTTATACGCAGGTTACGCTTTGGCACACGGTGGCATGTGGAAGTGGAATGAAAAATTGCCTTTACAGTAGAGCATCTAACTGTGAAGTGCATTCATCATCATTTGAGCACCGTAGTTTATGCTTTATCATCAGTTTTGCTCATGGCAATCCCAAAACTGGAAAAATAAACAACAATGAAAATGGCACGACAACAACGCGAAAGCGTCACAACATATTGCCTCACAATACTTCCTCTACGCTGCCAAAATGCTCACTCACATATCATGTTTGTAGACTTTGTTTGACCTTATCAAAAGTTCTTATCAAAAGTCCTCGAAGCTTATCAAAAGTCCTCGAAGATAGGCGATATGTTGAAGTACTGGTTAACACAGGGGCCATCTAATTTCAACAGGGCTTGGTGCAACTTCACGCTTCACACGAGTGGCATGATGTTTTGCGGCGCATGCTGCCATTGATTCTAAATACCGCCCAAGTTAGTAATGAACTCTAATTATTATTTATTTATTTATTTATTTATTTATTTATTTATTACATTCAATACGGCCTCAAATGAAATGGAGGCAGGACAACAGTCAACATTAAAATGGTCAATATGGTAAGGACAAGGCAATGTGTTATCAAATGAAGGGAAAAAAACATCTACGGATTGTTTTGTGGTGTGACTGCCTGTGAAGCTAGGGCACGAGAAATAAGCGGTGATGCTGCAGGCAGGGAGTTCCAATCTCCAATTGTTCTCGGGAAAAATGAATGAAGGTACCTGTTTGTTTTGCAAAAAGGAACATTGAAGGCCAGTCCATTGTCATTTCGGCGTTGGATAGGCTTAACAATGTACTTTGCTGGCATGGAAAAATTTAAGGAGCGGGTGAATATATCGCTAAATAGCTTGAGTCTGTGGTCACGTCGTCTGCTTGCAAGAGTAGGGAAACCAAGGTCCTTTAGGAGTTTTGAGACGCTAATATGCCGGTCAAAAGAACAAGTAATTATTCTTGCAGCCCTTCTCTGCACCATTTCCAACTTTGAAATGCTTTCTTGAGATGTAGGGTCCCAGACCGCGCTAGCATACTCCAATAATGGCACTACAGTGGACGAATAAGTTCTTAGCTTCGCTTCCTTGGAGGAATAGCGCATGTTTCTCAGGACAAATCGGAGGGTTTTTAAAGCCTTATTGCAGGTGAAATTGATGTGCTCGTTCCAGGTAAGATCGTGGGAGATTAGAACGCCTAAATATTTCAATAACTTAACGTTTTCAATCTCTTCTCCATTTATCTCGTAAATGACATTTCCGGCTGGCTTAATGAGGCGTTTTGTGAATGAGATGGCCTTAGTTTTTGCCGCATTAATTTGCATTCCCCAGGCTTCACACCACAAAAAGACACGGTTGAGGTCCGACTGCAAAAGGGCAGCATCTCCAGGGGTTGCAATATTTCTATACAGGACAATATCATCGGCGAATAAACGAATTTGGGAACTGAGGTCTTGCGCAATATCATTTATGTATATAAGGAACAGTAAAGGACCGAGGACACTACCTTGTGGAACACCTGATGTGACTGAGCATTCATTCGATGATACATGCTCAACCATTACAACTTGCGTGCGAAATTCCAAGAAACTTTTAAGGATGTTTATGATGAAGGGTGGGAAACCAAGCATGCTAACTTTGAGCAAGAGTTTGTTGTGGGGCACAAGATCAAAAGCTTTTTTGAGGTCAAGAAAAATCGCATCGGTGACAAGCCCATTATCCATATTTCCGGCAATTTCATCCACTAACAGTAATACCTGAGTTTCACAAGACATTTTCCCCCGAAAGCCAAACTGATTTGGATGCAATACCTTGTTAGAGACTAGGAAATTTCTTATGAATGCGGAAAGGATTTGTTCAAAAATCTTTGAGCAGATGCAAGTAAGTGAAATTGGACGATAACTGTCGAGGATAACTGTCGATAAATGTTCGAGGACTTTTGATAAGGAGTTGCTTGTCACGGCTTCAGCAAGAGAGAATGATTTTAAAATGTATACGTATATGCGAAAGCAGACCACATAAAAATGTCAAAGCACGAGGTGAACATTGTTTTATTGCAAAAGCAGCGCAAAATAAGTGAACAATCAGAATGGTAAGTATACGACCTCTTGTGCAAGACAATTCAATAATTTTTAAACATTTATAAACGACGAAGAAATTCATCTGTCAGAAATCCGGACCGGACTTAAACTAAAATTAGCTATAACTGCTGCATATACTTACTGTGCTGGCCGTCTCCAAATCCGCAGAATCTGCTGTGAAGATGATATCCGACAATGATATAATCCTCAGCACAGATTCCATCGAAATTTGGACCCTTCGTTTCGAACTCATGGAAGTCTACCCGTAACTGTAAGAAGATTGTAAAAATTGCGACAATTCAGATTTTAGTGAAAATCCATGCTGCATGAATTAAAGATCCTGTTTAATAAGCGCTGTCAAAATCTGACACACCTGTACAGCTCATTCCACTTGAAGATATAAGCTGAGAATGCTTCACACTCTTCCATTAAAAAACACAGAAAAACTTTAATTTCCATGCCGAAGAATGAAGCTTTCGATCGAGTTTTCATTGTTGAAAGAATTCTGGGTTGAATTCACTCTGAGCACACTTGGGAGCATTCTTAGCTCATATCTTCAAGTGGAATGCGGAGTAGGAAGCCTTTTGTTGCAATCTGACACTTTAATTTCTACCGCCTCTGCATAAGAGCAAAAGAAAAAAAAAGTTTCAGAGGCAACAGCTAAAAGGGAAAAACACATGTATGAGTCCAAATTCCGCCGCTACTTAAACGCATCGTCTTGTAGTGGTGTTGTCGAAAAATATTGTGGCAAGATATTGTCGAAAATGGATTCCGCATAGCTGAATCTTCGTCGTCGAGGCGAATATTGTTAGGTACCCACATGCAGAGGTTCCCAAAAGTCACTTGACAACCCCTGCTATTTGTCAGTTTTCAATCTTCTCTTGTGGAGCTATTTCTGCAGATTTCAGGTTCAGATTGGGTAGGCTGCCTGCTGCAGGTGTTATCCATTCGAATTGGAACAAACTCCACTCCAAGCTTACAGAGTCGCTTCAAACCTGCAATTCACTTTTCTAGGGTTGTCACGTGACTTTATGGAAACCCTGTATACGAACTTACCTGGCAGATGTCTTTTGACATTTTCTTTATATCCAAATTGCAGAGTCTTGCGATGACAGTAGAATTCGGATAATCCGGATTGGTGAAGTAGGTATTGTTCAGGTTGGAATTTCCAGAGCATGACATCGATACTGAAATGGAAAGAGACGAGTTCTATAGAAAGATACAAAAACGCACACCTACCTGTGAGCTGGTTCGGAAATCCTTCAAGGAGACATACGAAATCTTGTTTTTTTTAATCCTGACAGGATCGTCATGGATGCCATTCCTGGTAGAAAGGTTGTCCCCTGCGTGAGTGCACCACCAAAAATGTATCTTTAAAACACGCACTTTTGTGAAAAAATGCACAAAAACCATATTACAATCCATACTTCGCCCAGTGGCGGATTCACAGCTTTGGAAAGATGGGACCACCCTTAATAGTATCTCGGGGGAGCACCAGCGGGCTTCCAAAGGGCAATGCCCCTGAGTAAAAATCCATGCTGAGCAGTGGGTCTGGGACGGAGACCCCAGAAGTAGAATACATTTTTAAAAATAATGAATTCATTTTAGGAGCAAAATTAC
>JASGXE010007896.1:0-17510 GCA_030068105.1 Sinentomon sp. SZTP_YWyxl
AAAAGGAACTCACTGGGTGCAAAACGTTTGGAATGCACTCGAGAGTGGAACTCACTGGATGCAAAATTATTTGGAAAGAACTGATAATATTCAAACACCTTCTGGTGGAATATTCTGTTTGGATCAACAAGAGTTTTGTCACTGCAGCAGCGTGATAATCGTTCTGCTTGCACATCTGTCACGTAAGATGACAAGGGTGTCAAGCCAGGTTAGAGAGTGTTAGAGCAATTTGCTACAGCAATTTGGACCGCACTGTGTCATCCAAAAATGAATTGTCGATAAAAAACCAAATTGCAGCCGTCTGCACTTTGACAGTCCTGACTAACAAAAACCGCAAATATCTCTGTGAACACATTTAAAAATTGAAATTTTTTTGCGCGGTATATGGAAATAGTTACCTTCATATTTTATTATTCTTTCCTCCTCCCAACCATTCTTAGTTTGCTTCATGAGAGTCCAACTGATATCATTGGTATCATTCGACTTTGTCATTTCAATGTAACGATTAGCTTTTGCCATCTCACAGTTTATTGGCACTTTTGCAGCGGTTATCTGACTTGCTATCATTATGGCAACTTGTAGTTCAGGATTAGTAGTTTTCTCCAGAGCTGATTTGAAAGGTACGCATTTCTCCGATATGTACACAGGACTCCTCGAGATGTCATCCAAGTCATCCTTGCCTTTCCATTCATTATTCTTGCTGCCAGGACGACTCGATAACGGCGAATTTGAGATGATTTCGTCAATTTCTTCAAGGTTGTTAACCAATCTCGAGTAAAGGTGAACCTTCCAACCAGGAGTTTCCCAATCGGATTTAGTACGGTTACGAAATACAATTCGTGCACACTTTCTGTGTGGAAATAACTCAAAACCAGATACCGTTGATATGAATCGGCTGCACATGATCGTTGCTATTGCAATGAAGACAGAACGTTTCTTCAATGGCGTCATCTTAGTCAGCAATTTCTAAAACAAGATCGAACAAAAAAGGATATAAGATTTTAAATAGAAGATTGAAGAAACGTGGTGCAAGACAAGATAAAAGAAATAAGATATAAGAGAAAGATATAAGACTTAAGACATTATAATATACAAGACAAAGATATGATATGATATAAGATGTAAGATATAAAGACTAAGAGATAAGATGAAAGAAAAAGATATAAGATATAAGGTATAAGCCATAAGTTAATAAGAGAAAAGATATAAGATATAAGGTAGAAGGTATATAAGTGAAACATTGTTTCTTTGAGTTTACTTAGGCCAAAAAATCACTGATGCCAACTGGCAGAAGTTCCACTCTGGAACTTATTTCTTCTACTGAAGGGATTTATTACCCTTGCGATAACACCAGCAAGTTCAACAACTTTCTTGCAGGGTTTTCAATGCCGGATAAACAAACAAGATCCGCATAAATTCCTGGATAAAATGCAACAGGGATAACAACTGGCAGTCCAATTGCATTGACATCAACTTCCTTTTGTCGCGGAGAGTTCTCACCGACAAAGCTTGGAAGCAGGCAGAAAGTTAAGTTTACCATCAAATGTAAAATTTGCAAGGCAGATGGACGCGGCTCCGTTTATGTAATAAGGTAATCTCACATCAGCGAAAACTGAACGCGTTTTGATTGGTGCGCGCTGTGATGACGTATTTGTAGTAATCGAGCCCGACGCCAGCAATGGCGCTGCGTGCGTTTCTGCGTGTTTTTCGCATCCTCCATCATTTTCTTTCGATTTTCGCGCCAGTGTTTGGAACAGTTGACACTGAGACAAAAATTTTACCATTTTCTGGTGATCTCATAGACGTATGCTCAGAACAATTGTGATCATTTTGCACTGCCCATGAATTTCGGCTCATGAATTTTGGTCCAGGCCAAAAAATGCTCGCTCATCATGAAAAATGTTCTTCGTTTCGCAGGAAATTCGATCAAATGTGAGGAAAGGTCATTCAGGGAATGCCCTGAGGAGTTTTTCCCTGCTCCCTGAGGGTTTTGCCTGCCACTCAGCGAAATCCTTTGACAATGCCTGAATTTGTGAAATTACGAAACCCTCTGAGATTGTGCATGAAAAATTCCATGCAATCCGCGGAATTTTCATGGAATTTTTGTAACTCCCTTGGCCCCTGAACCCAAGTGGCCTACCAGTGCCACACGGCGCTGTTTTTTTTTCTGCGACACGAGAAGCAGCGCCAATGCAACTCTGCTGTTTGTCAGGGACGTCATTTCAGTGGGGTAGGAAATACCCCTGGCGGTTCGCTTGCGTTCCCTGACATGTGCTTTTGGCTCGCCCTTGCCGCACCAAAAATGAACCCAAATCCAAAATTTCAAATTTTTCACCCCACCCCTGCCTGGGGATCTGCCCCTTGCTGGTCCTCGCAGGGCTCAGCCGCAGACTCCCCGATCGGGCTGTGCCCAGATCCTTCAGTAAGAAATGCCCCGCCAACTGCGAAATCTGAAATGGCGCCCCTGTTGTTTGTTCTCTTTGTTCACTTTCTTTGGTTATTTTGTCGAAAACGGGTATTTGCTTCAAACTTTGGCAGCAGTCGCCATCCCAGGCCGAGGTTGGCCAGCAGCGCCGGAGACAACAAGCCCAAACCTGGCAAAATGCTTGGAGGTGCTGTCCGGGACCGACTTCACAACAAAGTTCAGCAGCCCAACTGAAATGCACACCGTAAGGTAGGAATACCAAAATACGCCCCAAATGCCCACACCTGCACAAATCCATTCGCTCCAACCCACCACCTGGGCACATTCCTATACATACTTTAACTGCCTGCATAGCTGCTCAACTACCTAGTTAGTACCTTGGAATGCACCGATCACAACAACCTAAAACCTTTTAAGCAACAACCTTTTATTTATTTATTTATTTTATTTTATTTATTTACAAAACAATACTGCCACAAACAGTTATGGTGGCAGGTTGAGCAAGGGGTCAAAGGAAAGTCAGATAATAAAAACACAGGAACAAATTCGCCAATAACCTACGCACGATTTGGTGTGGCGCCTAAAGATGCCATGGAGCGATATATAATTGGAGAATAAGTGGGAAGGCCTACATTAGAGATGTCCTCCTGACAGGTCGGGTCCCAGACAGCACTGGCATATTCAATTATAGGCAGAACAAGGGACTTGTATGCTTTGAGCTTAGCTGGCCTGGATGCAAATCTCATATTCCGCTGAATGAAACCCAATATCATTCTAGCACGCTTGCAAGAGGAATTAATGTGGTGGCCGCCATGAGAGGTCCCGGGAAATTGCAACACCCAGGTATTTAAAGGAATTTACGTTTTCAATGGACTGTTCATTCACACTGTAATTGGGTTCAACAATGGGGAACCTGGAGTGCTTTGCAAAACACATGGATTTTGTTTTTTCTGCATTGATTTGCATACCCCAGGCGCCACACCATATCCAATTTGAGGTCTGCCTGCAGGATGGCGACATCATCTGCAGAAGTTACAGCTCTATAAATCACTATGTCGTCCGCAAACAAACGTATGCTGGAAAGGAGATTTGCACACACATTATTTATGTATATGAGGAACAATAGCGGACCTAACACACTACCCTGGGGTACACCTGATGGAACTGGGGATTCAGCTGAGTTTATCTGGTTGACAGACCACTTGGGTGCGGTTTTCCAAAAAGCTTTTTATCAATTTTATGATGAAGGTGGGAAATCCCAACATGCCCATTTTGAGAAGACGTTTTTCATGTGAGGATCGAAGGCCTTTTTTAAATCCAGAAATATCGCATAGGTAGGAACGTTAATGTCTAGATTCTTGGCGATCTCATCGACCAGCAGCAGCACCTGAGTCTCACAAGACATCATTGGACGAAACCCAAATTGATTCGGATGAAGAATTGCCTTATCAGATAAGAAATCCCTCATGAAAGTTGCGAGTATTTGCTCAAAAAGTTTGGAGCAGATGCAAGTGAGTGAGATTGGGCGGTAGCTATGAGGTGGATTAGGTGGCTTGTCCTTTTTTATAACAGGAATAACCAAAGCTTTTTTCCAATCTAGTGGCAGTTCACCGGAAATGAGTATTTGTGAAAAAAGGAGAGACAGAATGTTGCTCAATGCTGGGGAAAGTTCTCTCAGTAGTCAACCTGGAAGGCCATCGGGGCCCATGGATTTTTTGGGATTAATCTTTGAAAGAAGTTTCTTAACTCCGGCTATATTTGTTGCTGGAATGGGGTATGGATTTTCAGCAGTGGGTACAGTGGGCAGAGGAGTGGTGAAAGGAATTGGTAAAGAATAGACACTCGAAAAATAGCTGTTTAGAACTTCAACAACCTCTTTCGTTTCTGTTGCCAGATTGCCGTTTGTTCCAACTAAAGGTGGGATTTGTCTGTTCTCTTTTAGGGACTTGATGTAATGCCAGAATTTTCGACAATGCTATCCCTCAAGATCTCCATCAATAAAATTATGGAAGAGTTCCGAATTTAGGTCAGAGCATTGGGTTCGAAGGTCATGATATCTGACAGCATCAATCGGTCTTCCGCTCCGTTTAAATTTTGAATGAGCGCGCCGTTTTCTTTGCAGGAGCTTGTTCAGTCTGAAATTCGCCCAGGGATATTTCACACTCACCTTGAATTGCGAACAGGGATTGATTTTAGAAAAGCGAGGAGGGTATTTTTTAGCGACAGCCAGCTTTCATTTATATGCCTGAAAATCATCAATTCTCGAGAAAAAAGAGGGTTAGTCAGTAAAACTTGATTTATGAGAGGCCATTGAACTGAAGTGTATAGTCCAGGAATGTTTTCTCGATTTTCTTGGGAACACTGGAATTATTTGCCGGGAAGGACAGAATAACAATTTCATGATCAGAGATTCCGGGTGCGATGGCAACAACGCGTCCGGGCCACTCAAAGTTAGTTAAAGCGATATCCAGAATGGATTTCGAAAATGGGGTGATTCGAGTGGGCTTCGTCACTAATTGTTCAAGATTAAAGGCATTAACTATGTCCTCCAAGCACTTGTCATTGTTGTTTAGGGGTTGATATATAAAGGCCGGTTAATTTTTGTTGACATCCGCCGCAAACATTTTTGGAGCATTTACATCTCCACAGAGGAGAACCTTGTGGCCCAGGGACCATGCGCTCTAACAGAGTCGTAGAGATCGCCAAGAACCCTGTCGTTAGCTGACAAGTTCGGAGGCAGATATGAATGTAGATGGAAAAATCACTGACATCGGGCCTCAACCAGGTCTCACTCAACACAATAACATTTACAGAATGGGTGGCAAAAACATTTTACAATTCAAGACGCTTTTTCAAGCTCAAAATAGATTGGCAATTTAAAAGGGCACATTTAATGTTGATTGAATGGGCTGGCAAAGCTTTATTGCTGGGTGACAAACCTGCCCCCACCATCGCAACTAACGGATCAACGCTGGCCATCCCGCTTCCGCGGCTGGGTTTCACTGCGGGAGCAGGAAGGCGAGCGTTGACCGTAGTTAGGATGGGTGAGGAAGGTCGCCCCAAGGGTGCATTGACTGAAACGGGTGCAGAAATTGTGGCGGCAGGCGAAAAATGTGAAATGAAAGTGGCTGATCTGGGTGGCCAACCCTCCCCATCATCGCAACTGACGGATCAATGCTGGCCATCCCGCTCCCGCTGCTGGGTTGCAATGCAGGAGCAGGAAGGCGAGCACTGACCGCAATTGGGATAGGTAAGGAACGTAGCCCCAAGGGTGCATTGACTGAAACGGGTGCAGAAATTGTGTTAAAAGTGGACATATTAACATAGGCGGCAGGCGAAAAATGTGAAATGAAAGTGGCTGATCTGGGTGGCAAACCTGCCCCCACCATCGCAACTGACGGATCAATGCTGGCCACCCCGCTCCCCGCTCCTGGGTTGCACTGCAGGAGCAGGAAGGCGAGCACTGACCGCAGTTGGGATGGGTGAGGAAGGTAGCCCCAAGGGTGCATTGACTGAAACGGGTGCAGAAATTGTGTTAAAAGTGGACATATTAACAGAGGCGGCAGGCGAAAAATTTGAAATGAAAGTGGCTGATCTGGGTGGCAAACCTGCCCCCACCACCGCAACTGACGGATCAATGCTGGCCATCCCGCTCCCCGCTCCTGGGTTGCACTGCAGGAGCAGGAAGGCGAGCATTAACCGCAGTTGAGATGGGTGAGGAAGGTAGCCCCAAGGGTGCATTGACTAAAACGGGTGGAGAAATGGTATTGCTGGTAAACCTAGTTGCTGATTTTGTGTACTGATATACTGATATACTGGCCAAGTTCTGAGTGGTCAATCGTACCATATTCGGAATGTGGTGAAATACATCAGCATCGCGCACACTGTGGAAATCCTCAGCTGCAGAGCTACGTAAAGCTAAGGTAATTGGCATTCCATCGCAACCCGATCGTAATGATAAATTTTTCAGTGGGTCAGATTTCAAAATAGAACTGAGAAAACAAACTGCAGTTAATTGTTGCACAAACCCATTGATTATGGCAAGAAACTGAGATGCGCCGAATCGATTTAGGTGGATCCTGTCCTTCGACAACCAGTGACGACCAGCCTTCCAGTTTGAATCGACAAAGAAGTGAGCCAGCTCCTCGCATCTTTTCTGGAGACTCTGATTTACCCTGAAAGTCACTTCATCCGGAACGTCCCCTCGGCAGATGATTGCAGAAATACCCACGATGGCGTTTGGTGCCTTCTGCAATACAGTCCGAATCAGGGAGTCGTATCTGTTGGCGACGACTCTCGGGTGGCAGCGTTTTGACAAATCGTTGGATCCCACATGGAGAGTAATGCTCTGAATGCCATCGTGAAGGCAGACAGAATCGGTAAAGGTTTACTCCTTTAAAGGTTTACTCCTATCGGTAAAGGTTTATATCGTCAATAGTGGCACCTGGGAATGTTGAGATCAAACAGTTTTTGACCAGAGGGGAAGTCCATTGGCTGTCAGAGAGCGGGTTAGTGAGTCCACGACAATTAAGTTCTTGGAATTGAGAGGTCCACTGAAGATAGGCGATCTGCGCTTTGTCACAGATTCCTGAAAAGTGAGATCCAACAATGCCGGTACACGACCACATTGCTCAAATGTTGCGGCCACTGGTTGCAAAGATGGTGGTTGGTCTGAAGGAGTAGGCGAACACAGAGACATTCTCAGGACGATTCGAGCAGTCCAAGGGAACGTTGCTACCAGAAACGACTTTCTGGACATCAGACACCGAGACCGACATTGTTGCCAACGCCTCATCGTACAAGTCTATTTTTTGGTGATGGCTTCGAAACGATTGCCACTAACGTTCATATGTGCTGTCACGGCCTCTTTAACTTCTTCCAAATCACGGCGCAACTGTTCAAGGCTCACGGAAATCGAATTCAGTCTGTCATCAAGCGTGCATACCGGGGAAACGTCATCCGAAGGAATCACTGGTGGCAGATTTGCGTCATCCGTTTCAGATGCGGGAGAAACATCAGCACTGATTTCTGGCTGAAGATCGCCAGTGCCAGTGCAACAGGACTGGCATGACCATGTTTCGTCTGGTGGCAGGTCGGATGGTAGGCCAGCACACTTTAAGTGAAACCAAATTGGGCAAGACTCAGCCGCAATATCGCACTTTATCATGTTCCCGCCGGCGGAACAATGCTTACGTCCAGCAGAACAATTCGGGAAGCAGTACTCAGATCCAGACTTGAGACGTTTCGCAGTTGATTTCACCATAATTAATCGAATTGGTGACTTCAGGCTCAGCGACAAAAGGTCAGCGTGTATGGAAAGCACAACGGCTGTTGGAACGAAGCAGGACCAAGGCACTGGAAGCGGCGAAAAAGCGCTGGTTGTTCTCAGACGACGGCAGTGGCTGAACTGAAACACAAGACTGATCTACACACCTTTTATAGGTGTGTAGATCTCTACACACCTTTTAGTGTGTAGATCAGCAGCATGCATTTTTCCGTTCACAGCTTGCTGAACTTCATGATTGCGAACGGAAATCTTGAACACGCCAGCAGTTCTGGAACCATTCACCACTGCTGCGGAGGGCACTGCAGTTTTTCCGACGGAAATCGATGCAAGCAGCAAAACACATTTTTGGTCCAATTAGCAAAACACATTTTTGGTCCAATTTGTGCAACGATGTTGCAGAACTGGATCACACTAGAGTCTTGATCACACTGCACAGATCAGGCGTGGTGGGAGAACCTGCAGGAACAGGAGGGAAACGACAACGTTTTTGTTCATTCTGATTTTCCTTGAAGCGCGAGCAGAATTTGCGGGGTGGTGTCCAGATTCCAGAAACCAGAGGGCAATTTTATTCAGATCAGTTGGTAAAGTTGCAGATAATGTTTGGAAAGCCTCGGCAGGCATCCTTTCGCGTGATTCCGATTCCAATTTGCATCCTGGAAAATCGCGAAAAAGTCCGATCAAAACGGCAGGTTTTTTTGTGTTTTGTGCGCAGTTATTCTCGTTTCTCGAATGATTGCGAGCCACGAATGGAAGTCTTCAAATTTGTGCTTTGACATAAAATTGCAGGAATTCTCCTCTTTGCCCAAGCACTTTGAGATCGAATGAAAACTTTTTGAAGAAGAGCACACAACGCGTCGACAAAATCATCTCGGGACTGAACGAGCGAAGCGTCCGCACAGGTACGCGATTACAAATACACACTTAAAAATGTTGAGTAAAATATGACCCAAGTTGGGTCAAATTTGACCCAACTGTTGAGGCAAATATGAGGCATCCCTTTTGGGGTCAATTTGACTCAAGGGAGTTGGGTCACCATTTTGACCCAACAAAATGGGTCAAAATAAAAACCCAACCGTTGGGTGAATTTATACCTTTTCCTTTGGTCAAGATGACGAAAAAGTTGGGTCATTTTTATCATTCATTGTTGGGTTAAACTGATCCTACTGCGAGGTTATATTGACCCATTCAGTTGCTTAAAATCTGAACCAATGTTGGATCATTGCAATTATATTTCAGAGTCAACTCAAAGCATTGATTTGTGAGGCTGTTGATCCACTGTTGGGTCATATTAACATATTTTCTGTGGCAATTGTCATTCGCATGAATTGTCAGAGCAGCAAATGTTGAGCAAATTTCAGCGTTTCTTTCACACGGTTGTTCAAGCAAGAACGGCAGCAAAGTGGTTTTGATTACTATCTTCTGCCAATTATAAGGGAAAATGACCAGTTATTTATGACCAAATTGATTCTTGTGCAAATTATATCTCAGATTTTTCATGCGGATTGGACGCCAAATATGTAAGGTCTGGCCAGTCCTTAAATTTTATGCTGAATATTTTGCCTGGATATTTTTGTTTTAATTTCAGTTGAAATTTAAGAACTCGTTTTCAATCCTTAAACTTCATGCCATAAAAATATCAAAATGGGTCATTTTGAAATTTAAGAAATTCCATTCCTTAAATTTCATGAGAATGAAAACCTTTTTTCACTTCAGATGAACTTTAAGACTGGATGACCAGTCTTAAATTTCAGGCAGAAAATCTTCTAAGTTTTCATTTTTCGTGATGAAAGGTAAGGACCGGACAGCCCTTAAATTTCACCAGCGTCAAAACTGCATGAAAAATCTCAGAGTCAATTTGCAAAGTGAAACAATTTGGCAATAATTAGCAGAAGTGTAATAAAAACCCAGTAATTTTCGTTCTTGTCTGAGCAACTTAATACAAAAAATGCTAAAAGCCGCAAACGGTTTTTGAAAACAACAAAAACAAACCACGTGTGGGTTAAAATTTTTCAACTTCACGGGCAGAGGAAAAGAACCAAGCTTGTCAAGTTGGAATGACTGCCTGCAAATCCAGAATGAGATCTACAGGAAAATCCCAGTGCGCCAGACAGAGACACAGAGTTGAAGTGACCTGTGGTTGGGAAATACACCCACGTGCTTGCGAACAGTGCTGAGTCTTGTCGTTTATCAGCGAAGAATGTGAACATTGGCGGGGGAGGGTAATATCATGTGCAAGTATCAAGTCAGCAGGAAAGGAATGCGTGCTCTTTTGTGGTATGGCCAACACAAATGGAGAGCGTGAGCTGGATGGGTTGGGATTGACAAATGACCGAGATCTGAGTCCAATGCATATTCTGTGCACTGCAGCTGGGTTCAGGCCGGCCCTGCAATCTGGTGCGTGCTTTGTTTGCGGTTGGCGCAGGTGCAGAAAGGAATTCAATGCGATGACCCAACCTTGAATCATTTTGAGAGACGATTCCAGCTTTGCGTATAATTCTTGATCCAATGTTGGGTAAAATTATTATCTCAACATTATCGTCAACTTGACAACCTGCATTGTGTTGGAAAAATGAACCAATATTGAGTCAAAATAGCCCATTCCCTGTTGACCCAGCAGATTGGGTCATCCTGTCACCCAACATTTTTAAGCGTGTACAGTGACGTCATTTTTCTAATCGAAGTCGGCGGCGCTGGAGAATCGCGAAGTGAGTATACCTCGTTAAACTGCGTTTAACTGCCTTGGTTATTTGATGTTTACCATTCACCGACTCGCCTGTCTTCATCCCGAATCGCGTCGTCGCCCGTTGAGCCCGCCATACACGCCGATATTGCTGTGCCGGGATTTTGTGCCATCAACTCCATTCACCATGGTGAAACCAACTGCGAAACGACCGAAGTCTGATAAAGTGTCGAAAATTCATCACATAGTTGATCACCCTTAAACGTTGATCAATGTTTGATGAACTTTCATGGAGTAGTTTGTCAAGGTTTATCAAACTTGATGAAACTCTCATCACATAGTTGATCACCTTTAAACGTTGATCAATGTTTGATGAACTTTGACGGAGTAGTTTGAAAAGGTTTATCAAACTTGATAAACGTTGATTGGATTTATTTGAAAATCTGATGAAACGTGACAAAATATGGAGATATCGAAAAAATGGGCCGGATTCCACCCGTATATCTCCAGCTGGTTTCTCAAAAAATGGCACTTTAGATATCCCTACTGGACATACAGGGACCATGACAAAATACCAGGAAACGTTCAGAGACGAAAACAGAGGGCATGCCGACAAAGGACACAATAATAATATCAATACATAAATGTGGGTTTATCTCGAAATCTTTTTTTCAATCCTTTGACGGCGCCGCCAGACGGCATCTGATGACATTTCCCATCGGATTTCTGGGAAGTCGTTGGCCGAAGTGTAAAGAAGGACAGCCGGCAATTCGCGCCTTGATTGACAGGTCGGCTTCGCCTTGACATGCCTACAAAGGAGACCGCCGTTTATAATTTTTTCCTATTTCGGTTGTACAACTTCGATTCTTGGAATGAAGACTTTGTACAGGGCTTTGCATTAAACGTGTCATCGGAGGTAAAGATGCCTTTGAATGTCCCAAACACACTGAAAAATTAATATGAGGCTGCAGTAGTATAGAAACTTGAAAATTGGTGATACCATATGGCATCATAGACGTGAACCGTCTAAAATGTGCAGACGACTTAAACGTCTTCGCATGCAATGTTCCGACTAAAATTCAGCCCGTTTTAACTCGTTTAGCTCCCTGGAATGACAAATACTGCCGTAAATTTTGGAAGTATCTGAGGTCCCTAAAGCAATGTAACAGCGGTCTACCTCCCTTGTCAATTGATGGAAACTTGATCACCGCCGCACGTGATATTGCCGCAGCTTTAAATGACTCACGAGCTTTTTACGCCGACATCAAGTGTGTGCATACACCAATTCCTGAGAGCATCCAAAATGAGTTCTGCGAGTACGAACCCCTGTTGCCCGTTATTTCAGCTCCAGGAATTGCAAAACTCATTGCCAAACTTAATCCAAACAAGGCTATGGGTCCCGCTGGCGTACCCGGCCGCCTCATTAAGGAGTTGTCCCCGTCTTTAAGTAAAATTCTCTCTCTTTTCTTCAAGCTAATGCTTGAGACTTTTCCCTCTGAATGGAAAAACGCTGTTGTGATTCCAATTAAAAAGAAACACGCACCACCAAATAATCCTGAAAGTTAGCGTCCTATCTCACTTACATGCATTTATTCGAAGATATTTGAGCAGATACTTTGCACTTCCATTCGTTCCTTCCTCACTGAAAACGATATCCTTCACCCGAATCATTTCGGCTTTCGTGAAAACTTGTCATGCGAAACTCAGGTTCTCTTACTTGTCGATGAAATTTCCGGAAATATGGACTTTGGACTTCCAACCCATGCCATTTTCATTAATCTGAAGTAGGCCTTTGATTTGGTGCCCCATCAAAGGAGTTGTCCCCGTCTCATCCTCAACTATTTCAAGCGCACTTTTATCCCCAGGCGTCGCTATGGCATTCGCACAACTTGAGCCTTTTTTATTGTTTTTGATTCAGATCTTTGACCCATGTATGAGTACCTTTTAAATTTTCGATACCTCGCTTTATCATTTTTTTTTTAATTGGCTCAGAATGTTTGTTCGTCGTCTACCACCACTAACCTCTCGTGGCGGTATTGTTTTAATAATGAAATAAATATAAGAAGATAGAAGAGAAAAGATAACATATAGGATATAATATAGAAGATAAAAGATATATATATATATAAGATATAAGATGAAAGATATTAGATATAAGACACTGTGAAATCTCGATTATCCAGATTAATAAAAACCAGGTGCGTACGGATAATCGAATTTTCCGAATGAGGAGGTTGTTATTTGTGTTCTAATTAGGGATCCCCGGTTCAGGTCACACATATAACCAACCGGAATCGGATGGTCATGCTCCAAGTAGCAGCACTGGTCCTCGCAACGCATTGTTTTCCCGCTCTGCTCCTTCAAGCTGAATAACAAGGACTGTATGTAGATGTTTCCATCTTGTACGCAGAGATACTCGTACATTAAAACCTTTTGTGGGAGGGTCCAGCAAGTTGGAACTTTGATGCCTCTCCCACAAACCAAGGTCAAATGCTACTCTGAACATATAAAAGGGGACTACCATGTATGTACAGAAGTCATTTATATAGAAGGAGCAGAGAGCAACAAAGGCTCTTGAGAAAGTGCCTATTCATGCACTCGCACACAGGGCTGTAGTGTGCAAATAAAAAACAAAGCTGAAAAATGATCCGGATAACGAGGGCTTACGGATAATAAGGGGTTCCGGAAATTAACCAAGGTGCAAGTGAATAGTTCCGCAACCCAATTCCTTTTTAACAATCAGTGATGGTTTTGCAGCCATTTGCCAAGTGTTTCTGCCTGCGCGACATCGAAACGAAGTAAAGCGATTGAAATCCAGAAAACATCGGCGCTGTTTGATCGATCCGCGCACAGAAAAGAGAGGTCTCCGCACTACCACAGCACGAATTGTCCGTTTCATTTCCGCGGCCAAAACAAGGATGAGAAGGGTATGAAATTAAAAAAACAAAGATCGCATTCTGGGCCTCATTTTTCTATAAACGGAGAGGTCACTTTACCGCATGTGTTTACATTGCCAAAAGCTTCCGAATGGCTCTGACCACCCCAAGGGGACGATTTGCTTCCAAATTTTCAAAAACGCAAGGATGCAGAAATTTGCAGAAAACGGCTGAGTCATCTATATTTATATCGCGTATGCATTACCTCAATCCGTCCCAGAAGTCTGCCTGGAAAAATTGCTCGAATGAAACAGTTAAAAAAATGTCCATGAAGGGCAGGCAACGAATAGGCACAGCCGGAATGATTTCGGAGCGGGGCTTGGATGAAAAACCGCGCCATTGAGATAGCCTGTGCCAAAGCCCTGCCAGACCGTTGCCGAAGCGTGCGTCTCCCCTCTCCTGATGCTCTGGTCCACCGCCAGGGGAACCTTAGCTTGAAGTGTCAGCATAGAAATGGTGATGCTCACCACGCATCTGGCAGTCCGAAGCCTGTAAGAGTCTAAAGCGCGAACAGTCAGTGATTGCCAGTCACCATCTAAAACTCTATGGGGCTTCTTCCATGAATTTCAAACCCCTAGGACGGGTAGAAAATGGCAACAAACCTTAAAGGTTTCCATACGACGCATTTTCACACGTCCATATCCACTGAAAATGTTCAGGGAAAATTTGAACAAATTGTCACCGTCCGCGCAGGTGGTGGCCAATCAACAGCTACAGAAATGAATCCGAACATGAAGGCCCACCAATGACATCAGCCAGCAAGTTCAGATAAGTGAGGAGGGAAGGAAACCAGGCATGCATTTTCGGCAAGAATAAAGCAAAATCACACGCAGTTGGTCAGTGCAAGACAGGTAGAAGCCAGCAGAATTGGTGTCCAACACATCTTCCATAACCAGCAAGGTGTTTATGCATTCCAATGAATGCAGAGAAACGAATTATGAGCATTCAGTTCAAAAACTAAGTGATGAAAGGACCGGAATACGATAGGCAAAACGCGCTCCCTGCTTGCGGCGGCCGCAACTGCGGAAACGTTTGCGCCGGAATGCGCTTGCTGCCGAAGGCCGCAGTGAGGCTGAGTTCCAGAAGTCTCTCTATCAAGTTTCTATTTATGATTTTCAGGAATCTATCGCTTGGAAAATTTGAATCTTCGGCAAATTTGAGGCGTCGGACGGATGTGGTGTAGGACCTTTACGCATCAATCCTCAGCCAGTCGACCTCGGCATCCAAACTGCCGCATCGCCTCTGTGGTGCAACTTCACGCCTCAAACCAGTATCTTGATTGATGTTTTGTGGCGCATGCTGCCATTGATTATAAATGACGACTGAGTTAATAATGAAATCCTAAAGTCTGTTCATTTTCAGAAAGGTTCGCGCACCTTTTACAGAGAGGGATGACCAAATTTGCACAAAAATCGGTTTCGGAGATTTTGAGTTGGGGGCCGTAATTTTCGAAACTATGTCGGTTTTCACCTTTCAATCTTTTGATAATTCTCTTTTTTGAGATTCTCACGATTTTCTGTGATCATGATCTGTCAGGTTATCTTCTGTACCATCCTGCTTTTACTACTAAATGTAAAATGTGCACTTCAGTTGCAGCGCTGATCCGTCCGCGGTGATTTATTGGAAAGCAAAATTTCGCTGGCACTCACTTTGCAATTGGAACCTGCCCTGCAATGGCTTGAGGCCACATCTGCTGTTGTGGCCGACAACTAGAAAACAGTCACACTAATTAATGTCCGGAAAATTTCAAAAACGCGCTTTGGTTGCTTTTTCATCTGTGAGATGTTTTGTCAAGGCAAATATGCGCCAAACGAAAAGTGAAAAAATTTGGCGACGCCGAGATTCGAACCCACAATCCCAAGACAAGTGGTCCGCCACTGAGCTACCAGAAGTTTCAGGAATATCAGCTCTCAATTCGCGCCTAAAAGTTAATTCTCGGATATTCAGGCAAGGAATTGTGAACAATTTGGACGCCGCTGTCGTGCCCCCACTTTCATTTTAGTTCGATTTTGGCTCGGACCATTCTGAAAATGAACGCACTTTATGTTCGAAGACTTTTGATAAGGAGTGTAGGTATACCCGTAAAAAATAAGACCAGTTCTTGGCGGTTATCATTGGCCTTATGGGAGATCGTGTTGCATACCTGCAGGAGCAACTTCGCAGGGGCAAATGCAGGCTTATGTATATACATACCAAGGCGTAGGTGTATTGCGGGTTTGCATACGCTTTCAGGGGCACTCTTTCTCGCGACACCGCAGCCGATCGCCAGGGCCACGCCGGTGCGCGTGTGAGCCTCGAGGGATCCGGAGAATCCTTCCACCACGCATTGCCCACCCAGGGGTCTCCCGACTGCACCAGAGTTCCCTCCCGCGTTCGCGGATTGCCGTGAAGGGCAGCACTTTCATGCTCTTCGGCTCCAGAGGCTCCTGTTGCCGATCATGCTGTGGAAATTTTCGCATCGGACAAAAAGCACGGAAGGAAGTGAGCTCTGCTGATCTCGGGTGTGGCTGGAATGCGCCGGCTGCCAAGATTGTGTTCACAGGGACCAAACAGCGAAGAGCTGCAGTATCCCTGATCGAGGGAACGGTCTGCGAGTGAGACATGCGCCAACTCGTATATGTCATTGCAATCCGATTCGAAAAGAGGTGGGTCGGAATCTCCTTCTGCCCTGGCCCCATGTAAGGAAAGCTCTGCTTTGAAATACGAGTTCACGAGTGGATTCGTTCTGATCACGAATGTACCTACCTACGTATGTATGTGCCATCGCCGTCGGTCCCGGCCATGTCACACCTAGTTGTGCCCTCCTCAGTGTCCCGGGAGGCAAATGAACTATGTGGTGAACCTCTGACCATCAGGCATAGGTAGACTGCAGCCATAATCTTTTGAAAAGAAGAATCTACCCAAAAAAACACATATATCCCTGGGAACGCAGGTATAAAACAGACTAGAGAGAAATGGGTTTTCCCCCATGGTTTTGTTGTAGGTACAATGGGGTTTTCCCCTCTCTTTCACCTCTCTCTCTCTGCGCGCGGCTCTCTCTCTCTCTTCCCCGCGCTCTCTCTCTCTCTCTCTCTCTCTCTCTCTCTCTCTCTCTCTCTCTCTCTCTCTCTCTCTCTCTCTCTCTCTCCTCGCGTTCCGGCGCTCTCCTCGCGGTCCCTTCCGCGCTTCCGGCCGCCACCCGCGCCCGCCCCTGGTGAGGGGGTTTCGCGCGAAAGTGGGGCAGGAGGGGGAGTAAACAAGGCTCTTGTGTCAAAATTCTCTTTACTGTTTTTAAAAATATGAAGAAAACACGCACACACACAACTATATACAAGAGCAAACAGACTGGCCCTGATGTGGTGCTTCTCCCTCCATCTGCTGGATCGCAAAAACCTGAAATGAAAAGAGAGGAGGAGATAAGAAATACCGGTGTCCAAATTCTAGCATCAGGAAGGCGAGGGGGCGCAAACAAAAGGCTATTCTTACCCAGCGCTGTTCTGCGCCGACAAGGAGGCCAGGTGTTCTAACAAAAGAGCAAGGCCAGGTGTTCGCACAAAGGACGTATTGTGTTTTCCCTGCGCTGTTCTGAGAACAGCGTCCCTATAGGTAGGTTAGGCCAGGTGCTACAACAAAAGACCACGCCAGGTGTTCGAACAAAAGACTATTCTTCTTACACTGCGCTGTTCTGAGAACAGCGGCCCCACAAGTAGGCCAGGTGTTCTAACAAAAGAGCGAGGCCAGGTGTGCAAACAATGGCCTATTGTTCGTATAGAGGAGCTCGAATTTTGCGAACAAAGGAGAAAAATTCTTTTGTTTCCTTTGTTGCCGGACGGCTATTGTATCGTATAGAGGAGCTCGAATTTTGCGAACAAAGGAGAAAAATTCTTTTGTTTCCTTTGTTGTTTGGACAAAAGAACGAAGGCATTGTTCGTATAGAGGAGCTCGAATTTTGGGAACAAAAGGAAAGGAATTCTATTGATCCCTTTGTCGGTGTTCCAGGTGTTCAAACAAAACATGTATTGTGTTTTACCCAGCGCTGTTATCCTACAGCGTCCCCATAAATAGGTCACGCCAGGTGTTCTCCTTCTCGCCAGAGCTCAAAGAGCGATTCGCGATAAATTGGGTGGTAGGGGTCCGGAGTGGGGGAGCTTTAGCCCCAGCTTCCGGCTTACTTATAGTTATGATATATCAAGAAGCGAACAA
>JASGXE010007897.1:0-18357 GCA_030068105.1 Sinentomon sp. SZTP_YWyxl
ATGACGATAAGCAGCAGTGAGAAAAAAATGCACAAAATAAAGGCCAATAGGTGCACACAATAGGTGATAACTGATTATCAGTAAAAATGAAGATTCCCTGTCTCCGCAATGCTGCTGTCAAAGGAAATCAGAAAACTAAAAGAATCGGCATTGAAATTCTCAAATATCGGCAAGCTTTTTACAGGACTTTGGAGTGCTTTGGTAAAATGGACATACCTTGGCAAAATGACGTTTAAAAACCAAAACGATATCTTGCCAGCAAGCAATACCATCTCAATTTCCCATTAAACTCTTCCAAAGCAATCTGTTAACTCTGCCACGCTGCTCCATCGGTATCGGTTTGCACATTTCAGTGCTCATCACCACTCGAACTATTCTTATGTTAAAACTTTGATCCTATTCTATTCTATTTATGTTCTACTATTAATTATGGGATGAGGCTACATTCCAGGAGGAGGACAACAAATCCCCCAAAACATTCCAAAGGAAAAAAAAAGAATGAAAATTTTAGCAAAGAAAAACATGCACACCACAAAAAAACTAATTTCTTCCTGAAAGAAGCTGGCATCTTTCTGTCATTAAAATACCGGGATCGCTGGTTGTAACCCTTGACAGAAGACGCAAAGTTTTGCTTCCCAAAATTGGAGCTCCTTCAGGTACACCAGATCATTCAGGCAAATGGGAATTCCGATGGCCAAGAGAAGCTCCACACTTCCCGAGAGAAAATCTGACTGAGCTGTTTCTTTTAAAATTTGTTTTCTGATATTCCGGGAACAAAGAAGACATTGGACAAAAGGGGGAAAAGGTAGGTACCCCAATCAACGGACAGGTTCCGAGGAATTGACGCACTTGACTTCTGATGTGATGTGGGGTAGTTAATTCCACTGTCAATGTGGCACCGAGAAAGTGCATTTCCTCATTATGAACTGTTGTTGTGTTCATGGTTGAACATAGACATGGGTCGTTTTTGAAGCTTTGATGGGGCAAAAAAACAAAAAACAAAGAGAACGTCAAGTCAGTTTGATTCAACTGTGGAAATTGTTCAACATTTGTTGTATAGTGGCGGCGGAAAAAGATTACTCATACATGTGTTTTTCCCATCTAACTGTTGCCTCCGAAACTTTTTTTTCTTTCTTTTTACTCTTATGCATTTGGTAGAAATTGAAGCGCCAAATTGCAACAGAGCTTTCTAGAAGTGTCAGATTTTGACATTAGTGATGAAAGAGGATCTTTTATTTCTACAGCGTGGAGTTTTTTCTAAAATCTCAAGGATGGAAATTTTTCACATATATGGGTAATCTTTTTCCGCCGCCAGTATACCCTAACATTTCGGAGTAACACGAGGCTTATCACAGATGAAGATACTCCAGCTAGGCTTACAACCCTTATGAATCAACGGGTGGCAACAAATAAAATGACACTGAAACATCAGCTGGCCAGTGTGTGGCTCCTTCCTGCTGGGCCCCAAACAAACAAAGCAGTAAGACATTAGACAACGGTGAGGATTTTACACTAATTTAAGTTTCCAGAACCCAATATCTAGAGGTGGACATTAATCCTTTTCGTATAATTTCTCACATTCTTTAAACTTGGGGTTCTTTTTGCACACAGACACTAGCAAGTACGGATTGCAATTTCCCTACATTGCTTGGCTGGCAAGTGCTTCCCAAAGCACAGGAAACAATGGTTGAGCATGAGACAACAGCAGAGTTCAGTCACAAAAATACCTACCTTCTGCACTTCGCCAGGTTTTCCGCCGGTGACCGGCACATTCGGTGCCTGCATCAGATTAGGTTGGTTAATCACACCCAACTGACCAATGACAAGAGTCTGGTTGGTTGTTGTTGGGATGGTCGTGTAACCGGCAGGCAAAGATAGAGATGCTGCAAGAATAAATATGAAAAATGTTTGATCAGCAAATGGTGTGACTGTGTAACGCATAAATAAGTACTTTAAATGGACCTGTATCTATGGGATCAACGGGATGCCGGCTGCCGCATATGACACACCTTACATGCCCGGGTCTATGGTATGCTGTATCAAAATAGGTTTGAATCGATGGGATGCTGCATTTAAGCAGCCACTCGCAGGGAATGACGAGTTCGGACTGTGGATGAAAACCAAATCCCTGGGGTAAGGCCCAGGAAAATGTAATTTGCTATGTAGGTGTGTCCCCACCAGATTTTCCTCAACTTTTTGGTTTGGGATTTTGTTGCACTCCGTCTGGATCATGGTCACGCCAGTCCATCCAGGTCAGGAGAGCAGTCTTCCCTTGCAAAGAAAATGTGCAACTGGGGGTCTGTACTTCCAATGATGATTACTGCTCACAGTAAATCAAAAGTGTATAATGCTGCCTGGAGCCACATTATGTTCTTGCAAGTCGCAGCACTTTTGCACACAAAGCCAAATAATATTTTTTCTTTCTTCTTGCTGTGCTTGGCTCACATCTTTGGCCCTGGTAAGTGCACTGCAAGAGAAGGAATTGAATAAAAGTGGAAAATTGAGAATGACTTTTTGACCCAGCGCTTGGTTTCGTGTTTTCAAGTTCAGAATATCAATCACCAGAAGCTTATTTAGGAATTCAAAAGTCACTCCACTCAGTACAAAAACTCCACTGGTGGACATGCAGTCTGAAGGTTATGTTTCAGGAATGTTCAAAATGACCAGACATCGGTGCTGCATTTGTTAACGTTGGGAGGCCAGCAACAAAGCTGACAAACTTGCCGAAATTAACATCACAAAACGAACCTGTCGGACCTTGTTGTAGTTGCATTGGTTTTCCAGCAGCTGCAGCCGTCAACATCTGCTGAGTCAACTGATTTGGCTGGAACGTCTTTCCTGCAGTGATCACCTGAATGAGAGAGAGATGGAGGGAAAAAATGAAATGGGAAGATCAATCAGAACAAAATGCTCACGCAAAAACAAGGTCAGCTTTCAAGTGGTTAAGTTTCACTTAAGTGATATCCAGTGGCCCCCCGACCCATCAGCACAAAAGAAATCCATCATCCATGAACCTCAATCGAAAAATCATATCCAACCGTGCGATTCTGCTGCAAACAGGCCAAAAACACCCAAAATGCAATTCATAAATCACAATTCATAAAACTCCGGAATGCCTCCTGTGATTCAGACCGAAATTACACACAGGTGGAGTTATGTAGACAGCTGTAGCTCTGCAGCAAGGAATAGCGAAATTACAAATTCCCACTTACGTGACAGAAATTAATGAGAGCAACAATGATTCGGGAACTTACTCTGTCCCCAGATCGCAACAGTTACGTGACAGACACAACACTACAGGCAATTGAATTATTTGAAGAATAACTTTTATTGTGTTGCAGGAAACCTGCTGCTCTACAGCATACGGGGATGCTTACGATGCATAACTTACTATTCAGGTTGAGGAATTGATTACATTGAGCTCAACGAGGTCAATCACTGACAGAAATTACAACGTAGGTTGTGGTATTGCAACACTACATGGTCTAATTTGGATCAGAAATAACTGCAGCTTGAGAGATCTAAAGAGTTGTGTGTGGAGATTACCCAAAGCAGATCCCCACTTGTCAGAAATCACAATACAAGTTGTTGAATTTCTACAAGATATAGGCTTGCAGGCATGGAAACCTGAACACCGCATGCAGTTTAATAATTCCAGTAGGTGGAGGGGAAACCATAAGGTCTACTTCGGGGTGCAACCACTGAAACTAACTGACCTGTATTGAAGGACTGAGTCCAGCCTGAAAGGAAAATGAAAAAAAGACAAAAAAAAAAAAACATTCAGCAACCCGTGGTATGAGTGGTGAGAAAGCGCTACGAGGCACACACTATCTACCAAGTTCAAAACACAATGGATGCTCCACCTTATGTCATCGGCACGTATGATTGACCCGATGCTACTCAATTTATCTGCAAGGTAACTATCTACCAAACATTTTCATCTGTCACTTGTGCAAGAGGATATGAGTGCAAAGTGTTTGCTCAAAGTTTGCTGAGTGTGATACAGATGTGCAGCAAGCATTACATGATATAATAGGACCTAATACCAGAGATGCTAATGGGATTGAAATTCTACCATGTGGAAATTTCACATTCAATAAAAAGCTCTTCAAGTGCCCGATTCCTACTTGTTTGAGAAAAAGCGCAATCCATTCATTTGACAAGCAAAGCAGTTCGGATGAGTGGCGTGTCTTGCAAAAAAAAAGTCTTTCTTTGGTAGTTTCACAGCGGATAGAATCTTCACAGCTGTGGCGGATCCAGCCCTTCTGGTTCCAAGAGGCATCAGGGTTCCAAGGTAAGTCCATTGGCAGGGGGTTGGGAGAGAGAGACACCCAGAATTTTATCAATTTTTTAAATTTTGTGGTTTATTTTGGGACAATGTTGTGTCTCCTCTTCTTCGAAGTTTTGCGACAAACTGCTCAAGAAACAAATATTTCTCAAAATGCAGGTGGTCGGCCCTCAGAATCCGAACTGATTCAGATATTTTTTTCATTATTGGTCAAAAGTTTCTTGTGTTACATATGATGCAATTCTCAACTTGAAAAATGTTAGGCCGAGAAAAACACACAGTTCTCGAGCAATTTATTGCAGGACCACTGTAGTGATCTGGACGGAATAATCCGATGACTCCCAGGCATGTTTTTGTTGAGATAATTTGCAGTGGGCCTATTCTGCCTCTTGTTTCAATTTGCACCAAACTACTTGTCTGAATGAGTAGGCACTGAAACACTCAAACTAGCTGCAACCAACCAAGGCTGTGAGCAGGCAAGATGTCCAGACAAGCTTGACAATGAGCAACTTAACTGACCTGAAGTCCTGGATTGACACTGGCAGGGTGTATGGCAATATTTCCAGGCATCAGCAACTGGCCTTGCGCATTGTAGACCTGCTGAAGATAGGCATGGTTCTGGATAGGCTGCTGAATCACCTGAACCTGTGGAACAGAAGAAAAAAAAATGTGGAACAATTTAATAAACTGGACACCTTTCTTTCACCAAAATTGACAAGGAAGTTGTGTGATACAGTATTTCAAGAGGATGTTCAAATGTCAGAAAAGATGGCGCCAGATGGATCAAGTCAGATGCAAACACTGACGTGACTGATGATGGTTCACCAATATCAATTCCGATAGGGTGCTTGCACGCTTTGCTTGCTGCGGGAACTGACAATGACTGAGTCAGATGTTGATATGACACTGATGTGATGATTGGTTACCATAGCATCGACACTTTGAGAGAGCGCTTGCATCGCTTGCATGTCATGACATGCTGGAACTAGTGATGACAGAATGTGACAAGCCAGATTCCAACACTGATATAACAACAATAATTTTACACCTGCGAACACCTTCTGGCATGTGGCAGGGGGAGTTATTGCACTGCGCAGTGTTACTGTGGTCGGTTTAACTGGGATATTGGTGGGGTACCAGCATACACTGATCAGTGCAACTGCTCCAGCGCCCCACATCGCTCCAGGCCGAAACCACAGATATCCGTGCTACCGGTTTTCCGGCAATTGCCAACCCGCAGGATGACCGGACAGCACTTTGGAAATTGTGTGGCTTCTGTGTATTGTTACCTGCCAGCCTTTCTTGGACTGGAACTAGGTGTTCTTTAACGTGCACAGTGTGATGCTGCACACGGGAACTCCTGCTTGACGTCTCATCCGAAGGAGATGAGGGATTTAGCCACTAACTAAGTCCCCTTTCAGCAGCACAACCTGGGGAAATATCTGGCATTAATCTTTCACACTTTTTAGTGAACTTTATTCGGTACCGGCTGGGCCAGCAGAGAACAAGGCCCGTCAGACAATCATTGGCACAGAGGTTGAAAAAATTTGTAGCAACAAGTGAAAACACTCATCACTCGAATATCTTCCATGAAGCCCAAACACTAAAACCCAATCATCCAAATATTTAGCAAGAAAAAGAACACCACACACCAAAAATCTGAAGCATTTAAATGGGAGATACCCACTTACCTGTTGCATATGTGAAGGATGGTGTTGCAGTCCGTGTGGACCGGCTTGTGCTAAATGCTGGTGAAGGGTCTGGGGCAAATTTGACATCGCGATCGAGGTCGTTGCAATTGAGGGAGGAGCTGGGGCAATTGCATGATGTGTGCTGACTTGAGCCAGGTTTCCTGAAGCGGCCACCTGCTGCAAAAATACAGAAAAACAAAAAAAAATGCTCAAAAATAACGATGTGCAAAAAATCATAAATAATCACCCGTCCAAAAATAATCTTAACAGTGGAGAGAACAATAATTTTGGATGAAAATAACCGGCTGATTGGTATCATCGGGTACTTGGTTACACTAGATTCTCATTTTTCCCAAGTTGTAAGGGATATCGGTGAGATCATGTGTGGGTAAACATGTCGGGGAGAATGCCATGGTTTGTTTATTTGTTTGTTTTGCCTGCGTTTGGAGGGAAATTGAAATCAAGGGAAACCACTTGTTCTGGTTTCATCCGGTGAAACCAAAATAAGTGGTCTGACAAGGCTTCATGGAGCAAGCAGCCTTATCATTGGAGAATCATTCTCCCATGTGACATCACGACTGGCGAGAGAGAAGAACCCATTGGCTGCAGTTTGTTGAAATAAGCGGGTGAAATGTTGGCTCATTTCAACAGGTGAAATGGCCACAGACAATACCTTGTGATCACTCAGGTAAGCACACCACTGGGTGAAAGGAATGGAATGAATGGATGGAAATTTTCTGAAACGTCTTCACAGGGTGAAGAAAAGTCTGATCTCCCTGAGAGCCGAGGGAATGTGATAAAACACTAAAATGGGCTGGTTTCACCCTCAAGTCCAGACAACCCAGACATGATCTCCCTGCGGTAAATGGCTAAAGAAGGCACAATTTAACATTAGGCAGCTATGACAATCATCACGACAAACTGGGGCGACAAAACATTTGATGAATGCCAACCCAGGCATGATCTCCTGCGGTAAATGGCTAAAGAAGGCACAATAATTAACATTGGGCAACTGTGACAATCATCGCGACTAACTGCGGGCAAAAAAACATTCGGTGAATGGCTCGATATTCTTGCCCAAATCGCAAAGTGCTGAATTGAGCATCTCGTTCTCCACACTTGCATTTCGTGTAGATCTAATTTTTACTTTTTTCAGCTTCTTGCTCAAGCTCAGCAAAACTTAGAATTATTCCAGCTATACAGCTCTGCCCGTTGATGTGTTGGCATCCGCCTATGCTACTCTAAATTGTTGGGCTGGCTGGAAACCTAGAACAGAGCTAGAATGACAGGGTGCTCAGTTGAGCACTGTTCCTATGCAGGCCGGTGTTTCAAAAAGTAAGCAAATATTTTGCAGTTTTTGAGACAAGGTACGTGATTGCATAATTTCTGAAACAAGCAAGTTATCAAGATTGACAATTTCATAGATAAAATCCCAGCTCAATGGGATGGCAGACATGACCTGTAAAGTTTCGGACAGCTCTGAGATTGTGAACTCTGAGATTGTGAACATCATTCAATGCTTCTTTTGGCACAAAACACCAAACCTAGTGCTCAGAAATATCTGGATGGCTCGGCTTGGCAATGCTCCTAAAGAACTTTGGATCTTCCTATTTAGCTAACGAATATTCTAAAACTTCACAGGACGATTGTGAATAGGTACTCCACAAAAGTTAAGAGAACATTCCCAAGTTGGTTAGATTGGGAATCCGCGGAGATTGGTTACACCTATTCACAATCTATGCTTGCTCAAAACTACGAACAACCTGATCTCTGCAATGTTCAATTCCATGTTAATGGTCAGGTCAAGGGCAATTCCAGGATCTAGAAGAATAGGTCCTGAAAGCTGCGAAAGCAACAACAGAATAGCTTCTTTTGTCATGGACTTACGACACGATGGAAATCTGCCCTTGGTGCATTTTTGCGCCGCAGTGCATAGTTTAAGAAACATCGGATGCATAAAACCACAGAAAGATAAGACCATTGGTCTAAAACTGTGATCAAGAATCACAGACCCTTCTCAGAAAAAGTACCACATTTTGTGGCATAAAGTGCTCATCTCATGCTTACAATTCAAGAGCGTAAAAATGACACTAACCTTGCCACTAGAGTTAGCACTGTTGGCCATCCTTTGCAACTGCGGTTGGCCCAACTGATTGGCAGTGCTGACAAAGTTCTGCCAGTGGTGCTGGCCAGTCTGCCCGAGGGGCAGGGCACTGGGGAGTCCAGAAAAACAATACACACTACCGCCACTCACCTGGGCCAACGAGTGCGAGACGGCCGCCATCGTCATCTGCTGCTGCTGGGTCTGGTGAGGGTGGCCACCGACCATCGATGCCGACTGGGCCGCAACGACATTCTGTTGCTGCTGTTGAGCTTGCTGCTGCTGCTGCTGTTGAAGGAGCTCGTGTTGAACGTGTTGAGTGACCTGCGCATCGGTCACTTGGGCCATGACTTCACAGTTGTTTATTATTGGTCAACTCATTTAAAGCACTTTATTAACAGAAAAAAGAATCGACCAAAAGAAATGCAGACCTATTCAGTCGGTTTATGTTGAGGAGTTTATCTAAAAGAAAGAAAAAATAAAGTAGTGGAAAAGCAACCAAAAAAAATTCAGGGTTTAGCGAGAACTACGGCAAAGAAACTTCAGTCCTTCTTCAAAAGGCCAAGCAAATTTGATCACGTAGAAAACAGGATGAACTCCCCCGGGGTTATTCAAATGAAGGCGTAGAAGACTGTGGTGGAATAACTCAAATCGAAATTGGCCTGGGAAGAATGTCAAAGTCCACAAACATCTGTACGTTGCAAAAGTCTCAAGACCAACCATTTCGAGGCCAACGCATATCGGCCACCATGTACTACCTCGGTCCGATTCAACCTCACTCTATTTGGTCAATCTGTCAGATCTCGTGACCTCAGCCCTCTTCTGCCTCATTCCTTTTCTGGTCTAACGCAGTTAGATGGCATTTACAGTACCTAAAAAGAATATGGCCTGAGGTGATTGTGCTGGGTAAAAAAGGTGATTTCATCATTCGATTTCATCATTCAATTTCATCATTCGTAACAGGGCAGATCATGTTTCTTTTCATCATTAAAATTCCTCGTAACCCGTTGGTCTTGCCACCTGTTCTAACTAACAAGAAGTGTGAATGTGCCTCGGATGGGATGCTTGTGACTTCACCGTCTGTCTTGCTTCACTTACGTGTAGTTTCTGCTCCCGCTCCTTCTGCAATCCTTTCTTGGCTTGCTGGACTCTACCACAGAAATTCATATCCCATTTCTATTTCTGGCCAGTTACATGATTGCTAGCGCCAACCCTATTTGACCTCAGTTGACCAACTGAAACCAGTTTCTACCAGAGTACCTTCCACCAGTGTCAAAAGATCCCCCGCCAAGCATTCTGGACCTGCCGATGAAACTTTGAAGGCAGCTAAAACAGGACCAAACTAAATAGGCAGATGCCAGGTTGGTTAACGTAAAACTTCTAATGAACCCTCCCGGCACAAGCATGCAAGGCATATTGGGAAAGTTCCAGAAATCGCATGTGGCTACTGATTTTAAAAGGACCTTTTCACCACTGAAGACCACCACCGTATAAAAGGTTCTCTCTGTTTAGATTATTCAGGCCTGTAAAACCCCTGTTCAGTTAACACCGATGTCGGATGTTGCTGGTGGCTCGCACTCTCATCTACTGCTCAGAGAATCCTCAATCAAGCTGGGGCCTCACTTGCAAAGCGTGACTCTTTCAGCTGACAAAAAAGTGTCTTGCAGGCAAAAATAACAAGTTAGGTAAATCAGGTGCGTACTGGTCTAATGGAGGTGTGCATTTTAGTCAAAAGTAATCATATGGATAGCCCAATGAACACACAAGAAGGATCTAGTTGAACAGGAGCAGGTTGAGGATGTAGCAGGTGCCCAATGAGGATGATTCAACAACATGGAGAACCCTCATTCACTGGGAGGTTGCAGGGAATAAAGATGGAGGAAATCCACAGCCTTGGTAAAAAAAAAACCAGGGAAGAAATCATGAAAAGACAGAAATCAAGGGAGAAATAAAAATTGGAGAGCATAAAAGAGGATTGGTCCTCCATTGGTGGGAGTGAAGAAATGTTGCAATGCAGGAGTGAAAGACTGGGCAAACTCCAACAGATAAAAGCCAAGACTGGATGGAGGCCCATAAATCCTTGACTGCAAGCCAAGCCCAACTCTCACCCCCTAAGGATAAAATGTTCTCCAAGGGAGCCTGAAGCCATGTGCATGTGCTACCATGACAACAGCACAAATCCACCCACACCAAATGACCAAATAATATCCTTTGGAGAAAAGTGAAGCCCAGAGAAGGGGAAATCCAAATTGGCAAAGTAATTATTGGCTGATGAAAAATAAGGGCTGGTGAGCCTGAGCATCAGGGTGCAGAAGAAAACAGTAGAAGACACACACAGCACAGCAGTAGCCTAGCTCAAACTGGTAAAGCAGCTAGGGAGATTGCAGATAGGGGCAGAATACATTTGCACTCTAGCAGGACTGATCCCTATTGAAGCTAAGCCTATTTTGAGAAGGTGAAAGGACAAGAGCCCAACCAACTACATAGCTCTTTATTCTGATATCTGTCACAGCAATACATGGATGGAGGGTTACCTACAGTACAGTACCTCCCCTTCTTGCACATCCATCCCCCCTCAAAGAGTCCATGCCTGAGGACAAAAGAAGGCAATCCACATAAGGCAGGCAGGACCAAATAGGGGTAAGGTAGGCCAAGGGATTTCAAAAGCATGCATTGGGCCAATCCATCCCTTGTTGAGCTTCAGAATTTCAAAAGAATCTCTGTAAAGAGGGGGGATGCATTGAAAAGCAAGAGGCTATGGGGGGACAGATCAAGGGCAAAATATCTTTTGTTGTCATGGCACCCATTATGTAACAGAAAGGGGTTGTCTGTCACCCTGCTGGCTTCACATGAAGGGAAGCAAAGCAAAAGGGGGCAGGGGTGCCTTCAGGCAGGTCAGGATCCAGGAAAAAAAGGAAAGGAGAAAGGATCAGAACAAAATACAGGGGGAAAATTTAACAGTCTGGAGGCTGTAGACACAAAGAGAAGCAGAAAATGCATGTGTTCCTCTCCAGCCATCACAGCCTTCCTAACCCAACCCTCCCTTCTTATCAGCATGCACCAAGCAAAAAATACATATCTCTCAAGGGAAAGGGAAAATGAACTTTTGGAGCCTAACCAGCATCCACATCTCTCAAAAAGACAGGATGTGTTGTGTACCATGGCCATCCAAGTAGGATCAGGTAAGGATCAGGCAGTGCTCTTCAGTACTGTGCAGTATCACCTTTCAACTTCTGGCAACAAAGAAATTGAAGATACATACATAACTTATGTTGTGTCAGAGAACAATAGGTTGGGCTTCAAGTAAGCTGGCTGATGCAAAGACAGGCAATTATTGGTAGGTATACCTATCCAGAACAAAGAGCTCAAGTGGCAAGAGAAACTGAAAGGAAAGCCATGAGTGAACTGTGAAGAAAAGTGAAATCACCTTGCCCACAATGGTTGAAGGTTGCAGATCGCCAGAGTTGCAAAAACTTGGAAGCACACGACAATGCTCCCGGGACGCGAATTTAAGAAATGAGTACGCGTTTGGGCCTATCCCGATTTTGCACGTATCGAAAAAGTGAAATTAAAGCTCTTCTAACCAAACCTGACCTATCTTTCTTTCCTAACCTACTCTAACCAAACCTAACCTGACCTAACCTTACCTTTTTCCATTGTTTCTATCGTTTTTACCCGTTTTTGGAGGGTCGGAACTCCAACACGGAGTCAGATGGAAAAGGCCCAAGCGCGTACCCGACCGGGACAAAAATACGGCGGGAGAGCAAAAAGCTCGGGAGTTTTTTTTTTTTTTTTGGAGACCGGCGAAATTTAAATGACATGGGATGATTATCTGACTGGAGAATAAAAAAGATTTCCAACATCCTCACCAGGCTTGAAATTTCCTGCTTCAAGGGCCCAAAATGACTTTTTGCAACCTGGCAAACACATCATCCGGCATTTCCGTTGATCTGCAACAAAACTCTGGAAAAGAATGGCCAGAATGCATCAGGATTTGAAACCCATGATTTCAAAAAAGGCAGAACACAGGCTGTTTCCCAAATCTTGCACACCACAATCCAGGTAGCTGAGTGATGCTTGTTGTGGAGTTTGACTATCCACTCGACTGGCCACAGCACTCTGATCTTTGTCAAATTGTGCCACCCGTGCAATATTCATGAAATCCTACCCAAGACAATTTCAAAAATGCTTCGGAGTCCAAATTTGGGCCCTTTGAAAACAGAAACCCAGCAGGTCCGATACGGAATTTCAGTTTCGACTGTTGAATGCTCCTGTGAAGGAGCTTCAGCCAGCCTGAAACTTTTTCCAGCTCTTTCTATGATTATGTTTACATCCATGGTCAAGAAAAAGTTTAAAGTAGGTGACAACATATGATGAAAACAGCAAATTTATAGGTATTTTTGTTGTGGCAAAAGATATTTCGGCTGCTGTAAACGCACATGAAATGTTCCATACATGGTTGGTACTGTTTTGAAAAATTTTTGGAATTCCCGAGTTTTCCAGGAGGATTCTCAGTTTTTTCCAGTGTTGATTATGGGTTCAAGATCAAGAATGGGTTGTTGAAGAAATATAAGACATGGTGGAAAGAGAATCGGTCAAATGGGTCAAGACAAAAATGGGATGATGAAGTGAAAAATGGCAAGACAACAATGTTCCTCAGGTGTCATAATTGGAAATTAAAAAAAAATGTAAATTAAAAAATGGAAATTTTCAATTTTCAAAAATCCCTGAGATTTCCAGGTTTTCCAGGTTGCAAAAAATTCCCCGAGTATTCCAGGTTGGCAGCAACCATGATAAAAGTATGAACATCCGTGGCTGGAGAAATTTTCTCAAATCAAATGGTCCAAGGAAGGAATGCAGGGGGTTGTTTGTGGACATAATAAACCACCATGATGAAATCCAGCAATTCCTAGTACAGTTAATTCGGCTGCAAGAAAAGCTCGAAACTTTCACCACCGTCCCACCACAGAAAACGCAAGCGAAAAAAGCGAAATGGAAACACAAAAGCAAACAAAAAAAGAGAATTAGTCGAATCCAAAAATCTGAAATTCAAGCGAAAATAAAACGAACCAAGCAGACAAAAAAACGCGATCAGTGCGAAGACGACAAATCGAAACAGACCGAGAAGGCAATTCACGCAGAAACCCAAAATGAGAGCAATTCGACTGACAAAATCGAAAGTGGACGAAATTCACGCAAAAAAAAACTCCAGAAAAAGTCATTGATGAACGAAGAAACGGAACCCAGCAAATCACATTTTATCACAATCGGTCATTTTAGCGCTGAAAATACGAATTCACGTGCCACAGGCAATTGCTGTTTGCACGGAATTAAAAAACAATGGTCAAAACACGCAAACCCTCAAAACACGCAAAAGACAAAACATTGACGGATTGACCGCGAATGGTGCAAAAAATTCACAAGAACCTGACCTTACCAAAACCAAACAGAACAGGATGTAGAGCAAAAAATTTCGATTGCCCCACTTGTCAGCAAGCTCGAAAATTGTTTGTTCTCGGATTTTTTCTTGCTGTCGCGCCAACAGCGCTTGCGCCCTGCGTATGCACCTTTGGAACTTTTTCTTGAATCTCTTAAGTTTCTCTCTCCTATATTTTACCGGGTCATGCTCGTTTCATGGGGGGGGGGACATCGCACGATGGTCTCTCCATGGCAGAGTGTCCGCCGTCACGGTTTAATGTGGGGAATCATCGCGCGATGCCCCCCTCAATTAACGACAGGAAATCTACATGGTGCAGCAAATGAATCACATGCTTGCTCAATTGCAAGTGGGAGGATGGGTTAGGTTAGGTTAGTTAGGGAAGATTAGGTGAGGTCAGTATGGTTACGTTAGGTAAGCACGCACAAAAAACAAACGCGACACCGGCATTTGCCAATATGTGTTATGTGTTAGCGGCAATATGTACGCGAGAAAAACTGGTCAACCCCATGGAATCAACGCCTGGGCATGCTGCAGAAGCACAATTTTTTTTCCAATCCACTTCCGCGGACAGTGGCATCGCAACAGCCAATCCCGTCGTCTGAATTTGTGACGTCATCAATTTTCGCCTTTTTGCATTGCCACCGCTTTTTGCCATTTGGCGTGTTTGCCACCGCTTCGCAACTCTCTCTAGGGTCACAATAGGGTTAGGTCAGGTCAGGTTAGGTTTGGTTAGGTCAGGTTAGGTTTGGTTAAGTTAGGTTTTGAAATTTGGATGTTAAAAAAATTGGCTGGAATTCCCAACAGCCAATCAGAGACGCGCATGCGGAAGTGGATTGGGAAAAAAATGTGCGCTGCAGAACGGGCATGCTTCAGAACGCAAGTGGAAAAATGGAGAGTAAACACGGAGTATTTCAAAGCGTCTGAGTAAAATCCAAAACAAGAAATTCAAGCAAAATGAAGCGAACAATCCCCGCAGAGCAAACGCGACAAGAGAGGACTGTCCAAACGATTCGAAAATTTTCGGACTGACGGATGCAATTTGTGCACAAAGTTGGTTCACCAGCAGCACTCTCCCATTTCAATTACCCACATTGCGCGCGCGTGCCCGAGTGTTTGGCTGCGTCCGTCCGATTATTTTCGTGCTAAATTTGCCAGATTTGATGCGTCCTTGCATGGGAAATAAAACAGAAGACGCCAGGTGCCGACTTGGATCAGATCGACGACGCGAAATATTTTTTTTCCTGTCTTTTGGACAGCCCTTTGGGCAAGGCGATTAACCATAATTCACGGAAACGATTCACGCGGAAGCCAAAACTAAGAGCAAGCAGGATCCAACCAAAAATACAAATATCAACGGAAAAAAAGCAAAAAAGAAAGAAAAAAAGAAAAAGCGAACGAAAAAACTGGCACCACAAACAATGTCCATGCAAGAAGAAAATTAACAAAATCGAAACAAACCCATGCCAACGTTAACGCGAACTGGGCATGCACATAGAAGAGATAAAACAACAAAAAAAGCAAACAGGTTACACGTTCAGAAATCCAAAAATGTCGCGAGAAGATGACACGGTTGTATACTCCTCATTCCACTTGAAGATATGAGCTGAGAATGCTCCCAAGTGTTCTCATAGTGAATTCAGAATTGTTTCACCATTTAAAACCCGATGGAAAACTTCATTCTTGGCACAGAAATTAAAGTTTTTCTGTACGTTTAAATGGAAGAGTGTGAAGCATTCTCAGCTCATATCTTCAAGTGGAATGAGCTGTACACTCAGAAATTTTCCATTTCGGTACGTTTTGCATGATATTTTTAAATGCCAACCAAAATAAAGGAGGTTTCCGAGAAAAAGACAAAACAAAACAAATGATGTTTATGCGAAGAAAGAAGAAAGAAGCAAAACGACAGATCGCGCGTTTTTCTGCGTGCTGGAAAATAAAATCTGCCATGTTGGGCGAAAATCCAAAAAAAACTGCGAAAATCCAAAAAGCGACCTTTCCGAAAATCCAAAAAACGACAACAAACGAGAGAACGCGATCCTGCGGAGAAGATCCATGCAATGAAGATCCCTGCAGAAAAACAAGGGGAACAGGGAGCAAATGATGCGATCCGTGTAAAAAACACTGATTTCAAGAAAACAGGACAATCCAGAACCCCAGTTTTTCTTGTCCTCTGTCTCAGGTTGAAACAATCCAGAACCTCGTAATGAGGGGACAATCGGGAGCCTTTGGCAAAGGATCG
Source organism: Sinentomon sp. SZTP_YWyxl (assembly GCA_030068105.1). Taxonomy (NCBI): domain Eukaryota; kingdom Metazoa; phylum Arthropoda; class Protura; order Sinentomata; family Sinentomidae; genus Sinentomon; species Sinentomon sp. SZTP_YWyxl. Next base: position 15,760 of record JASGXE010007897.1, read on the forward strand.
AAGGTACTGGGTGCATGAGCGATTTTGTTATTTGTTTGCTTATTAAATGAAGCTCTTGGTCGCACATAGTACAAAATTAAAAAACCATTGTTTGTTGTTCAAAACCAGTGTTTGTTTTGGTTTGGTTAGGCTACCCTAACCAAACGTTTGTTTAGGTTAGGTCAGAGTAGGTTTGGGTTACGTTAGTCTAACCTATCATAACCTGGCCAAACGAACACCATGGTTTTTTGAAAAAAAAAACACTTGTTTTTTCATTTTATACTCTGTGTGACCTTTCTTCATTTCATAAAAAAGTTAACTTTTGACGGGGGTGGACAATCTGGAACCGGGGACAATCCAGAACCCCAGTTCTCGATTATCCTGTCTCCGGCTGAAATGGGGAACAATCCAGAACCTCGTTATGACTTATGAGGGGACAATCGAGAATCTTTGGTCAAAGATCGAAGGTATACTGATGAGTGCACGGGCTATTTTTTGTTTTTCAAATGAAGAAAGGTTTTTCTCCCCTCAACTTGTTTTCGGACAGAAATTCAAAATGTTTTTTTTTTCTTGTTTGTTTGTTTATTTTTCTGGGCACAAAAATAATTTTGTTTTGGAATTTTGAACCAGGCACACAATTCCTGATTTTTTTTAAATGAAACATGTTTTGAAATGAAACATGTTTTTCGAATTTCAGTATTTTCTCCGATTGTCGGCCAGAGGGGTGGGCCGGAATTTGGCGTCTGCGCATTTTGACGAAAATTTGACGAAACGGAAACATGAGCCAACAGAACAAATTCGGTGTAAAAAGTCCCATTCCCGTCCTGGTTCCACGACGGAATGATGGAGGTGCCTGCAGATTCTGGCACATTCACAACCGCAACTGGCATTCTCCTGGAAGAAAAGCTGCCCATGGATGGACGTTAATATTATTCGTCTGCCTGATATTCGCACAGGTGTCAACGCTTGATCCTTGCGACCTCGAGGAAACGTGTTGAGAGGTGAAGGCAAGCTCGGCCAATCGGACACGAATGGTGCATGCCAATCACTTTCTTCTTGGGAAGTTCATTTCCTGGGAAGGTCACACGCAGAAAGGTCATTTTGTGGCTTTTCGATCGGATTTTGCTTATTTTGCTGCACAATGTGGAAAAATCGCTAACCACGCTCAAATATCCCCGCATGGCATCATGGCAAATGACGAAATGTCCTTTGTTGTCTTTGCATTCTCCTCAAACAAAACAGTGGCAAAACACAGTAGATATGCATGGAGTCCCTCTTATACTGTTCACAGTTCAACGCCAGCACGAAACCGCCAACAGGAAAGGAGTGGATTGAGAACAAAGCCAATTTGAATCGCCATTTTCGTGTTCGACAAAAGCTTGAAACAAGGCATCGCACGCAGGAAATTCGGGAAGCAGGAACAGCAAGCCCATCAACCAACGAACTTGCTGACTGCATGAGTTGAGTTCAAACATATGGGACGTCTTCGGCTTCCGTCACAAATGTCAACCCCTTCGGGATGCCAAAGATAAGCGGGAAGCGCGGGATGTCGTAAAAAAATTCCAAAACAAAAAGCGAAGTCAACACCTGGGAAATGCCATCTCCATCCACAACGGCGGCCGCAGAAGTTCCCCTCTTCACGGAGAACAAACGGAGAATAGCACATGTAGGGCTGATCCTTCCGCTTATCCTTCCAGCCGGAACTCCAGAATGAAGAAGTTTTTCTGGTGACAAGGGCATGAGGTCAGCGTCGGGTCGGAACACATGCCGGTTCACCGAAGTCGAAGATCCACGGAGTTCGAAGAGAAAATATGATTCGCCCAAAAGTGTCGGTTGCACAACTGGTCTTTGCAAACTTTAGACTTGTAACAAACAAGGCACATACATCTCAACTGGCATGCAGGTGGGTACGTTGGCGAGAGTCGAGGAATGAGAGAAAGTGGCTTTTCAAGGTGATCAGCGCTTTTGCGAGATAAAATTCCCTCACTTTTGCAGTTTAACTTCTTTTTAATTCCCTGACCAAAATATTTCCGATTTTGATTCTCCGAAATCTGCGATCCTTCGCTTTTGCCAAAAATTCCCCGACTTTGCGCCGTTTTCAGAAATTCCGCAACAATTCCATGACTTTTTTTGTTCGCCAAAGAAAAGGTGCCATTTGCCCGTTATAAAATTGAAAACATCAACCACAATCGTCCAAAGATCTTCTGGACGTTTGATGATGTTTCAAATTTTATAACGGGTAAATGGCACCTTTTCTTTGGCGACTTGGAAAATTCCTGGAGGTGGGCTACGATTGTATGGGGCATTATTCTCCTTGCGAACCCAAGTTGTACAACAAGGTTTGAGCCGAGCCACCGGCCGTATGGCTGTCAGCTCATAATGGCAATGATGATGATCTGGTCTGGCCACAAGGTGTCCCAAATTCTTGTGGATCAACCATCCAATGTTGTCATCCAAAAACTTGTCATCAGAAACCACCGAATGACTATTGTTTCAACCTTTGCGTTCCAAATTTTTGGCCATACGCAATGCACAAAATTCTTAAAATTCATGAAATCGCAACAAATGAAAAGCACACGACAAAATGTTTCATCTTAGGCCTTTCTTGTCCAATTTTCC
>JASGXE010007898.1:0-18163 GCA_030068105.1 Sinentomon sp. SZTP_YWyxl
AGGGCTGCTCTGCTGGAAGTGCAATAGGGCGGCTGGTAACCAGCTTGTGTGTCAGTCTTCTCAGTATCAGCAAAACATCAATGACTCATGTAGAGTCTCAGCCAAGTCACTTCTAAGAATCGGACCAACATGTTGGCCTGAGGCATGAACGGCTGGAGATTTTCACAAGCCTGAAGAAGGGTCGCAGAACGATATTGAGGGAGGGGCAGCCGTGATTGCGCTGTTAACTGACACCATGAATTTGAGGTCTTTAATTTGGTTTCAGGCCCAGAACTGACATAATGTGGAAAAGATGTTGAGTACAATAAAATTTATGTATACAGGGGTAAAATGTATATTGGGTAATTTATTGGTAATTTATGTATATTGGGTAAAACATGCGATCAGAAATTGGTGGTGAATTGGCACATTTCAGACCAGAATCCATTCTCGATCACGATGGTGACTGAACAAAACCATTTTAATTCAAAATAGCACCTGCTTCATGCAATACCTACTGCTCCAGCTCAAAACAAGGTTTTCACTGCAGATAGCTCATTATTGCATAAACCAGATGATATTATCGATTTCAACATTGGACATAGACTGTATAGCATCTAAATGGTGGTCCCTGAAAACCGGACAGCCAGAAAGGACCGCCGGACCGACCCGGACAGGTTTGGTTAGGTTAGATTAGGTTAGGATAGACTATCGTAACCTAAGCCAACCTAACCTAACCCGTCCGGGTCGGTCCGGTGGTCCTGTCCGGCAGTCCTGTCCGGCTGTCCGGTTTTCAGGGACCACCCATCTAAATAGACTAAGAAGCAAGGCATTCTTACCTTTTTCTCCTTGTTCGGCCTTTTTTCATGCCAATTATTTGGTGTTGCCCAATGTGCTCATTGATGATCTTCTTAATGACAAGTTTCTTAATATTTCTTGAATACGATAGCAATATCAGAGCAGGGCACCTTGAATCCAGTGAACTGCGGGGAGAGAAAACATTTCGCAAAGTGTAAGAGGCAAAATATGTTATCAGTGAATATGAGGTAAAATGCAGAAATGGGGTTGCCACTCAAAATCCAAAGTGGAATTCCCTGGGTTTTCCAGGCCCCTACCGATCTGGGTGCAGCCCAGACGGAGGGTCTGGGGGCGGAGCCCTCAGTAATCGGGGGTCAGGGGCAGAGCCCCTGGCGGGGGGTCTGGGGGGCGGAGCCCCACAGAAGCTGAGGAAATTCTGAAATTTAAGCATTCATTTTGGGGTCAAATTTGGTGTTCAAGTGGCCAAAAACTGCAAGAAAAGTTCCTCCAATTCCCTGGATTTTCCAGGTTTTTGCTTTTTCCCACTTTTCCCCGGATTTTCCAGGTTTTCCAGGTGGGTGGCAACCCTGGGAAATGTTTACTGTGCGATAAATAAACAGGATAATGATACCACGTTTAATTTGAACAGGGAGGAAACAGATGTTAATCAACACAGTTTAGTTGGATGAACATCCGAGGGAAGAATAAGAACTGGCAGCTGAGCATGGTATAAAGGATGTAATGGTGCGCAAAGTTTGGCAGAAAACCACCGAACAAGGTTTCATTAAAAGATTGCAACACCGCTGCCCTGCGGCTCACCAAATAGGTACCTTCCTACCTGCCACAGGAGGAAGCGAATTCCACTCGTTGGTTGTCCGAACAGCGATTGAATGAATACAAATCAACATCCTTATTTGATTAAACAGGTGGAAGTGTAAAGTCGTGATCTACTTGGTGTTGCCACACATCCACCAATGTTTGATGTTGTTGTGCAATACGTCTTTAACATGTGACAAGCCCTCCATATTGTAAACCATTTATTTGAATGTTTCCTTGGGTGGTTAGTGCGCATGTGCAACAAAATTTTGCAACAGTAAATTTTAATAAATTGGAGAGTCGCAGAAACAGGAATTTCTCCTCCTTCTTCATTTGCCAACTTGAGCTGACAGCCATACAGCCTGTGGCTCGGCATGAACCTTGTTGCACAAATTGGGCTCGCAAGGAGATCAATGCCTCATAATCGTAGCCCAACTCCGCTCTGCATTCAACAGAAACAGAAAAATTTCCTGCCATATTCCTTGAAGTCATACCATGCTCCAACATTGTTTAGGACCAGAAAAATGCCAGCTAGCCTTGCAACTGTCCCATGATTGGGTAATGAGCTTCAGCACAATATTGATCAAGCATTTCCGAAACTATCTGGAGGTGCATATCTTCCAATCACAATCAAAATTATTTACAATGCTGCCATGAAATCAGAGGCAATCATTTGGCACAACCATTTTTTTACAAATTGCCGAGAATGTTGTGCATTTTGGTACCTACCTACCCTATTTTAATTTAGGAACACCAGAAGAGTTGCAATGATTATTCTACCAACTGGGCCCCCTGCAATTCTTTGAAAAAATTGAAAGTTGTTGTCAATTGCAATTGACGTAGGAATGAACCTAGTAATTTTGATTTGTTACGGTGAGCGAATGCATTGTGTTCAGTGAAGGGAAACTGAGTAGGGCCTAAACGAGTTGTAGCCTACCTAAATTTTCTTGTAAAGAGTGAGTTATGCACACAATAATTCCGGATAGTTTCAAATGAAATAGACGGCCCTACACATTGCAAGATAAGCACTTACTCATCGACCTGAAACAGAGGAGAATCACGTGCTCTCGGTGTAACATAGTGGGTGCAGACAAATTTAACTGTCTGATATCGGAACTTCTCCTCATCGATCACCCTGTCGTTATCAAGCACCTTTAAGTTGTAATTCTTAGCCAGCACTGAAGAATCGATTCTGAACGAACTTGATGACACACGCATATAAATTTCCAACTTCATCAGGAACTCCTTGTAGCTTGCAAATGTATCGCCGAGGTGAAGAATCTGACTGCCCATGTGTGATGGAGAGTCGCCTTCCTCGGCACTAAGGCCAGCAGTAGGTGACATCAGGATATCAGGAACACTCATTTTGCAAATATTATAGCTAGCAATAATTTCAGGACCAGTATTTGTCCATGCTTTTTAGGCGAACATCCAAGCAATTTTGAGCAGGTGCTGTCTGAAAGCAAACAATCTACAGTAATAGAAGATGGGTTGAATTGAAAGACAGAAGGATGGGTTGAAAAGACAGGCCTTTAATTTTATTCAATATGACAGAAGAGAGAAGGGTCAGGCAAAGGAATTGAGATTCGTGACTCCGTGGGAACGGTTGAGGCCGAGGGACAAATCTCGATTTTCAAAACAGGTCGTACCTATCGTGTGGTGCGGGTGCCAGGGCTGTAAAAAAAGATTTGCCGTCCCAGCAACCTGCGCATACGTTTGCTATCCCAGATGGGCCTTGCCGTCCCGGAAGGAACAAATTTCGCCAATAATGCATTGTGACTTCGAACGCCGACTCCGACCAATGCCTCCTATAGTTAAAGCTGTCGCACGGAAACATCATCAAAAAATAGAAGCCGAAGGAAAGAGAAGACAATGTAAGCGAACGGCGGGTCACGGAAAGTAAACTTGAACCGAAAAAATGATTTTGATGAAACATTTTGTGTTGGAAAGCTGAAAATGGACGATTTTAAACGTGTAGGCCTAAAACAGTCCCAAACTTTTCACTGGTAAAATTCTTTTTTTTTTTTAAATCTGAAAAATTTGAGACTCAAAAATGCGCATCTGGGTTCCGGCCTCATATTTTAAAAGATATTACGTGATTTTTTCCATCGTATTTAAAATATTTAAAACTGGGGACATAGTTCGAAGGACAAAGAGTCCAGAGTCAGAAGGTAAAATCCAATGCCAATGGACCAACGCAAATGTGCAACAGATCAGTGCACCAGGCACCACGTCAAGACGTTATAAAATGGAAATTGCTCAATAGAGGACAGCGCATCGGTTTCCAAATGCCTATGGTGGCTGAATAAAGTCTGGCGATGCAGACAAATTTCCAATGGGCAATTATTTGTTAGTGGCAATGTTCATTTTTCATACAATGTTAAAAAGAAAATAAAAGTCAAAAAGCACAGGTCATACCTTGCATAAATGGTCAGATGCAGATGTCATCAAGAGTCCAGAGTGGAAGAGGTGAACAGTTCAAATTGGTGCAGGTTGCCGGTTGCAGATATGAATTGTGGCCAGTTTAGTTTTATTTCAGTCGAGAAGTGATAAGGCCACACGGTCCAGTAAGTAGATCCTATGCAGAAATTAGCATGCCAAAAAAAGGAGAGAAAGAAATGGGGGTAGAAATTAGTAATTTTGCTATGAAGACTAACTATCTAAACATCTAGTTTTGAAGAAATGACAACTATCTAAACATCTAGTTTTGAAGAAATGACATCAGTGAATTGCTTTTCAGGTGACTGCAAGATTTCAGCTGGCAATGCAAGTTTGTTCCACAGAAAAAGGTTGCGATTAAAAAAGGGATGGTAGGTACCTGTCTACATTTTTGAAGAGTAAAGTTGGCACAAAGGAAATTGCCTTGCTAGGTAGCTCTTGTATTATGGTCATTCCGAGTAAAGATCAAGGGCCCATCCCCAGCTACCTTTGTTGGCAAAGCAATTCCTGAATGCAGACACCCCCAGCCACCTTTGTTGGCAAAGCAATTCCTGAATGCAGACAGTCCATGTTGTAACCGTCTTTTGTTGAGGGAATCCCAGCCCAAATCAGTCAACATGCTTGTCACACTTGCATCAAAAGCAAAATTTCCTGTTACGAACCATGCCACATGGTTCGTAACAGAAACCAAATTTTGATGCCATGACATCAAAATCACCGAAAAGTGCATCATTCCATCTCAGGCTCAAAAACATTCTGAATGTCCTCTGTATAACTGCAGAACTTGTTTGGGTGGTTTTGGTGCAGGTTTGGCTGGCTTGGGTCAGATGGTTTGGGTGGTTTCGGTGCTGGTTTGGGTGGTTGCTGGTTAGTGGTTTTACCAGATACCCTGTCCGGGTCCTGTCCGGGTCCTGTCCGGGCCTTTTTTAAACTATGTTGGGGGCCACAGGCAGTAAAAGCCATTGGACGTGGTAAACCCCGGTCAGACATGCATCATTTTTTTGCCTCGGCAATTACCACGATAACAATCAAATTGTCGTGTTCTTTTACCGAGGCAGCATGTATCTTTTTGTGTTTAGATAAGACGCCGTCGCGATCGGCAATAGAAAAGAAAACATGGTTTCAAGTGCAAACCATCGGTGCAGAGAGATTGCGGTACAGTTTTAGAAACCCACGGTGGGTATTGTCAAGAAATGTGGCCAGAGAAATAAAAGAACACGAACCAGGTCAGGCGACGTGAAGATTCCAGCATGGCATTGTGCAAATGGTGACAGTTTGACAGCAGGCTCGGATGAATAGATAACACAACAAGAAGAAATCAATTTGGTCACAAATATATCAATTTCGGTAGGTACCTCAATTTTTAGTGCATGAAAACATGGAAAAAAAGGAAAAGGCACAATTAGCATAATATCTCCAAGGAAACGAAATGGGGGCATGATCCAAGAAACCTATATACCTACCTACTAGGTACCTATTACCTATCTACTACGGCGATAAACTGAGTTTTGGCTTTATGACGGATAAAAAACTGGCCTCTGATAGGTTTAGCATGTCATGAGAAATGCCAAGTTTGTTCCAGAGAAACACGTAGTTGTTTAGGAAGGAAAACCTAGAGACATTTTTGGAAAGGGAAGGTGGGATAAATGAAACGAGGTCACTGGCCCTCGTTGACCCTGTGTTTTTGACCAGGGTGCAACAGCATCCTGCCCATCCTACCTCACCACGGACACATTTTCGAAAAATTGAATAGTAAAAAAAAGGCCACTTTTATCTTCAACTTTAGTGGCTCTATGGTAGATAGGATCTTCCCTCCCCCATGTCTGGTTTTTCAATTTTCACTCCAGTTTGTCTAATGCTGCCTTTTTTTTCTCTTCCCCTTCTTTTACTACCCCTTTGCACTAGGTACCCACCTACTTCGTTTCATGATTTTACCTATTGGTGAATTTGTCGCTTTTGTGAATTGTTTTTGTTCTCCGACATTCTCGACAAAATTTCTACGAGGTCAATGCAACGGTGTGTTCTTTTCACTTTGACGATATGGTCTTTGCATCAATAACCATGTTATGCTTCGGATCTGATCAATCTGGCCCATGCTGTTGGCAAGATATCACCTTCGCTGTTTTTGCCTCTCATCTCTGACGGATACCCGGCTGCTCTTTCATCATGGTGCGGAACTTCCTACTCAATTTGGACCATGCTGCTGGCGAGATAACACCTTCACTGCTTCCTTCTTTTGCATCTCTGACAATGACCTGGTTGGTTGTTGCTATTGTAAAATTATTGTTTCATTTATTTCATTTTTTTTCTTCCTCTGTTACGGCCATTTTGACTGCACCCTCTTTGGGTTTCTATGCGCCGTACCTATGACTTATCCGTTCACCTCGCTGGCCAAAAAGATGCATGCTGCCTCGGTGAGAGAAATGACGACTTGATTGTTGTCGTGGTAATTGCCGAGGCAGAAAAAATGATGCATGCCTGACCGGGGTTTACCACGTCCAATGGCTTTTTCCTGCCTGTGTGTGGCGTTCAACACAGTTTGAATATTTGATTGGGAACGGGGCTCCAATGTTGGAGGCAAAGAGGAGCAGCGCAGCCGGAAAAGACTCAAGAAAGGTTTACGGCTCCTTTTCGCCAGACCTTTAGGGGACCACTCCATCGAAAATGACTTCGATCGGTAAAATGCTTATATCTCAGGAAACCCTTGACCGATTTTAATGATATTTTGCTGGCATGTCAAGATTAAAGTGGCCTTTGTCTACACAAAATTTGAGCAGGATATGTTTACCACTTTTTCTGATGTGAGGGAAAACTTTATTTACACTATACGTATTCACAGTAATCGCTACTCCTCCCAGGTCTTTGAAGCTACTGGGCTATAATTTTGCATAGAGGCTCCTAAACCAAGCCTCTAAAGATTTGTGGACCATTTTTTGATATTTGATCTGCTTCGGATTTTACTGTGGCTCAAATATTGGCTAGCGATATTGATTTTGTCCCCTAGCGCTGAAATTGAAATAACTCCATTTCTAGGGCAAATATCAAAAATTTGTTCCACAAAAAAGGATATACCTAACAGAGATTCTCCATGCAAAATTTCAGCCACGTAGGTCAAAAAATGGCTGAGGAGTAGCATTTTGAAGCCAAAAAAGAAGTAAAAAACTAAAATGCGAAATGCGAGAAAAATGCAATTCAAAAGAAAAATGCATTTGAAGTTGACCGCGTTACAATGTGGACGCTTGGTGCGATCCCGGCTTGGATCGCCATATCTTCTAAAGTAATCATCAGAATCTCGTGAGGTTTGGCCTAACATGTTCCTAAAAGATAGACCTACAACTTGGGGTGAAAACTGAAAAAAGCAAAATTGACCAATTTTTACTGTTTTCTGTGGAGTGGTCCCCTTAAGAAGAAGAAACAACCGACAGAAATGATAAAAACAAAACAAAAAGAACAACTTCCCTTCTACCAAATCAGTCCATTCCAAGGGAACGATCCAGCCTCCTCCATTCCACCTGGTCTGTCCACACGCACACTGCAGTGATGTCACAAATCCTTCATCATTGGCTCAGCTTCAGATCAATCATCCTTTTGGGTGAGGTTATCGTCATTACCTACACCTCCTTCGTCCTTCATTCCGTGTCATCTCCTGAGTTCATCAGACATCCCTAACCACAGTTCATCCAACAGCTCACCTTGACATTAGTTTATTGTCGAAAACAGGAGAAAAAAGGATGAAGGAAGGAAGCGCTTCAAAAGAGGCAGCTTTTAAAAAGAATAAAAAGAAAAGAAATAGGTAAAGATGACATAAAAGAAATAGCCTACAAGAAAGAAAAAAGAGATGCAATAAAGTGAATTTAATGAAATAAAGATGAGAACTTCCCTTTTCCAGTACACAATGGGGGAATGGTTTGCCTTGTGTCAGTCACGCGGCGAGAGCGCTGTCCGGCATAAGCTCGGTTAACGAGCGCAGGGAGTCACAGAAGCACCAGCAGCGTTCACCAGTAGTACGCACACTACCTCTTCCCAGCTGGTGAAAAAGGTTTTGCACTGACCACGCAGTGGGGGGCCGCAAGCATGGGCCGCCGTCTCCGGGCAGGTTCCTGGCTCAGGTCTGGGCGTGGGTCCCCGACCCTTTCCCAAACCTCATGTATATTAACCCCGTAGCAATGCACCAGATCGGATCCGAAAAAATCGATAAAGAAAAACAAAAATCTCTAACCACCCTCACTCCTAGGCAGCAGAAACCTTTCCCTTCCACTTCACAAGATTGCTTCGCATGTTCCACCCACTGGTCTGATTCCTTCTCCCTCCCTATTCCCAGTCGCTCACGAACAAGCGCCCATTCCTGCTCTTTGTGAACACCCATGTCCACATCCATCCACCCAGAAAAACGTCTCTCTTCAATCATTTAGGTACCACATGGAATATGTGGCACAAGTCTTCCGACTCTGCCCCACAGAGCCTGCATTCCTCCTTCCCATCCACCCAACGCAACCGTGTCGCAGTTTCTAGAGCACCCACCCTGGCCCGAAACAACAAGTCGCTGCCAAAAGAAAGAACCATCATATATTCCATCCCAACTCATTTGATCCTTTGCAGAATACCCAGTCAGTGAGCTTTTCTTTTGACACTTCACTTCTCCACCAATGCCACTGCTCCTGCTTGTGTTCAATCTCTCTCCTTTCTCTGCGTACACAATCTTTCTCGGATTCCAGATCCATGTGCCTGCCCCACCCTAATGTAGGTGCCTACCCTTCCACCTTTCAATTTGACGAATCCGCTTTTGCCATGATGTTCCACAACTCATTTTTTTCTTTTTTTTATTTAACTCAAATTTAAATCAAGGAATGCATTTTTGTGCACAAACATTCTTTGTGACACATGTACACTCACCATTTAAGGACACATTCGAAGCCAATTGGTAGTTTGATAAATGTCAGAACCTTACCTAGTATTTGAGATACATTGATTGCAAGCAGGATAACAACCGATGTTGATGCCAAGATGTAGATGCCAAGCAAAATCCAATGCATAAATCACCGTGGAGCACCAAGATGCTCGATAAGAAAGGCAAACACAATAGAACACAGATGGTTGAAGTGGTATCCCTAGACAATGAGCGCACATGCGAGCAAAAAAAAAGGGAAAAGAAATTGAAAAAAAAAGGGTTAATATTATGCAAATAGAACACAAACCTACACAGAATAACCACTTACTTGGGGGTCGGGGATGACCCTGTAACTGATAGGGTGAAATGAAAAATCTTTTAGTTTTTCTAAAAAAACCTATTTTATCTTTGTGCTAACCTTGGATCCTTTCTGGCCGATGCTCGAATTTCTTCAAATTTCTCTCGTCCCAAGATCTTTCAACTGCTCATCTTCTGCAGTATCATCAGGGGGTCCGTTGAGGTGAATGTCGGAGACTAAGAAACAGAGGAGAATCTGGTGTCCATGTCAGTGGTTAAAACATCGTCAGATCAGTAAAAAAGGTTGACCTCAAGCCTCAGAAATCCAAGTCGCATCCGACCTCTCAGAACCTGCAACACAACTCTCAGAAGCAGCAACACAACAACCAGCAACCGAATCGCAAGGCATCACAAAAAGGATTCGCAAGCCACCAGACCGCCTCAATCTGCAAATTTCGTGAGCAATGGCCGACCACATCAACATGAAGATGGACAAGACAAGACGTAAGGTAGGTATGATGTCTTCTTTTCGGTAAAAATCCACAACCTAAAATTTACTTTCGACAAAAAAGACAAAACGATTATTGAAGAAAAACATCTTTCACTCACTCACAAAACCCCAGCGCAACACAAAATTACGTACCTACATTATACAGTCCCTTAGCCAGGATGTTGGTGAGGCAGGGTGGCGAAGTAGGACAGGGGCAGAAGAAACCTGCCGCAAGCGCAAAGGGGTCTGGGGCAGGGCCCCAGCGGGGATCCAAGGGGCAGAGCCCCTGGCAGGGGGTCCGGGGGGCAGCGCCCCCGGAGGTCTGGGATTTTTTTAATTTTGGTTTCATTTTGGTGCCAAAAAGGACTGGTCAAGTGGCAAAATCGGAACTTTTGAGGCATGTCTTGGGAGCGGCGGGGCCTCCCTGCGCACTGCGCAGAAAGGCAGCAAGAAAGCAGGAGATAAAACAAGGAGGGCAATTTTGTGTTCAAAATCGAATCATTAATAAACGTATGGTTTTTTATTAATAAACGTGTACAAAAAACGTTTTATTAATAAACGTGTACAAAAAACTGTAAAGTGCTTTGTTTCCAAAATGGTCCGTGCCAGAAAACCGTCGCAAATGAAGGAAGAGGGAGAGGCACAGCGAGGCATGAAAATTTAGAGGCAACAGAAAATGGTCGTTAGAGGACAATTAAAAGAAATTGAAAGGACACCGAAAGAGAAACAAAGAATAAAAATCCTATTTCAATGCCCAGCTCAAAATCCACGAATTCCCATTTTTCTCACACAGCCACTTTTTTCCCACATTGGCAGTTTTCTCACACATTGTCCTTCACCCAGTGCACTGAGTGATTCCTGAGTTGATGTTCCTGACGAGGGCAATCATCCCAGCTGTCCTGCATGGAGAGAAGAAAGATCACCCACCTGCGTAAACGCATGGCGGAGACCATGAAAATAGAAAACCTTGCTCGAAAGGCCATGCTGTGCGTTCATTTAGGCCCCTACCTACTTACCGCTGACGTTTGAAATCCTTTCTATAAGTGTCAAATCTCTGTCATTGAAAATCGTGTGTTCGTTTGAGCTGAGCTCAGTTGTGCTGTTTAAAAGCTATTTATGAAATGTGGAGTTATGTGACTTTGTTGCGAAGCCCACAAATTGGTCTGTTTTGTCACACGATTACTGGTTTTTGTGTTTACGCAAGAGCAATTTTTTTTGTTTGTTGATTTGTGCCAGCCGAAGCTGGGAACCAGGGTTGGTTGATTGCATGTAGCGTCGCCCTGGAGGTACTAGGGGAAAACCCGGCCCTTTCGGGCCAGACAAAAAACCCCTCCTTGCAGCCCCAGAAAAAAGCTGCGGGTGCAAAAAAAGCGAGGAACTGGTAGAGCGCCCTTCAAGGGACCCTCTTAAACCAACTCACTCGCGAAGCTCTGCCACCAAGCTTCTGTCTGCTGCCACCAGACCAGCAGCACGCAAGGGCAACGTGGCCCTCTTTGCCGAGTCACCGACCGCATGGCTGTCAACTCAGGATCGCAATGATGATGATGAAATGCCCTGGGACTACAAAAGGACTAGCCCTGGTAATTGGGGTGAGGACAAGAGTTCAAACGTTATCAAATTTGATCATTCAAATTTGATCAATCAAATTTGATCATTTTGATCAAAATCTCATCAAAAAACAAAAGAGTTCAAACGTTAAAAAAAAAAAAAAAAAAAATAAGAACAAAAAAAAAGAATTACCACTCGTTTCAGAACATGCCAACTGCAACTCACTTTTACTCACCAGTATGTGGCGCCATCTATAGGATAAATTCCAAGTTCAAATCCAAAAGTGGCACAAAGATTGTGGCTCCATTTACTTTTATGTGTTGCATCTGAGTTCAGAAACGTGCCGAATGGAAGGCTCTTTCCCAGTGTCCATGCCGCAAATTTTTTTTTTCCAATCCACTTCCGCGGACCAGGAGCTCGCAACAGCCAATCACGTCGTCTCAAATTGTGACGTCATCAATTTTGGGATTTTTGCATTGCCACCGCTTTTTGCCATTTGGTATGTTTGCCACCGCTTCGCAACTCTTTCCAGGGCTGCAATCGGGTTAGGTTCAGTCAGGTTAGGTTTGGTACGTCAGGTTTTGAAAATTGGATGTTGAAATTGGCTGGAATTCCCAGCAACCAATCAGAGATGCGCATGCGGAAGTGGATTGGAAAAAAAACATGCGTCCATGCCACACATCCCAACAGCGTGCCGCGGCCCGGGCTGCCTCTTTAAACGCAAAGGAAACGGAAAACGAGAACGAGACTTCTTTTTGTGGCTATCAGAAAAAACATGCGCCCATGCAGTCCTGCATGGACGCATGTTTTTGATCCGCGGAAAACCAACCGCGGTTGATCCGAGCCGAAATTTTATGCGATTACGCCAAGCCAAAGAAGCTCAACCGCCTTCAAAAAAGGTGCCGTGGAGGCTCAAATTGCATCATGCGCGGTGCGCCCTCCCATCCATGGTGTCCACAGGAAAAAGCTGGAAAAACTGCCTCAGAGAAAGGTGTCAGAGCGGTGCCTCCGGTCAGAGGCGAACTGCAGGCTCGTGGAGAAAATGCCAGACAAAGCAACAAAAGAAAACAAGCGCAGTTTTTCCCAGAAACGAAACACAGAAAAACTTGCTGCTGGCATCGTGTTTGTTCTCCGTCGGCCGGTTGACTTGTCTCAAGCAAATCCCTTTGAAATGAATTCTTCTTTCCCTTTTCAGTTTGCCACGTTTGCACTTGGCTCGTCCCAAGCAAAATTGAAATTCCTGTCATTTCAGACACATAAAATTGCCATGTTGTCGGTGCCTTTGAACAAGAACTGGGGTGCGCGTGTGTCCGGCGTCCGCATGCCGTGAAAAAATGAACACCCAATCCAGGCACTGTGGGCGAACGCGGACTCGCCCGGATGGCGGCGGTGGCGACGATACTGTTGTCGCAAACTTTGCTGGACATTTTCATTCTCCGGCACGCGCGTCTGGCGCAGGCTGCAGGGCAAGAGGTCGGAAGGGCGCGCATTTTGGACAGGAGGGCGTGCATTTTGGGCAGGAGGGTACATATTTTGGGCCGGAGGGCGCACATTTCGGGCAGGAGGGCGCCCCTCCTGAAGGCAGGGCGCTACGCCCTTTGCGCCCTTCACACCTAAGGGACTGTTATAGAAATACCTAACCACTATCTAGCCCAACTCAAACTTGAACCACACAGCAAAACATAAGTTTAAGTCAGGCCTACCTACCTACCTAAAGACAAAAATGAATGAAAGCGAACCAGAAAAACTTAGCTTTGAATTTTAGCTTTGAAATTTGCTCAGCGTCAGATCAATCATCTCCCGGGCTAGGTGTCATCATTGCACATCCTTCGTCACTCACTCAGTGCCATCTCCGGAGTTCGTCAGACATCCCCCTCCACAACTCATCCCCCAACACAACTCACTGGCAAGACAAGACAAGAAAAGACAAGACAAGACGTAAGGTATGATGCCTTCTTTTCGGCAAAAACCCACAACCTAAAATTTACTTTCGACTAAAAGGGCAAAACAATTGAAGAAAAACATCTTTCACTCACTCACAAAACCCCAGCGCAACACAAAATTACATACCTACATTATAGAAATACCTATACCACTATCTAGCCCAACTCAAACTTGAACCACACAGCAAAACATCAAAAAATGCAAACGAGACTGCTCCTTCACAAACATGTTCAAAGCTCCTCTTGCCCTGGAATCTAAGATAAGTTTAAGTTAGGCCTACCTACCTACCTAAAGACAAAAATGAATGAAAGCGAAACAGAAAAACTTAGCTTTGAATTCTGTCTAAATCCTTCATCATTTGCTCAGCGTCAGATCAATCATCTCCCGGGCTAGGCATCGTCATTACACCTCCCTCGTCATACATTCAGTGCCACCTCCCGAGCTCGTCAGACATCCCTCACCACAGTCGTTCGTCCAACTGTTCACCTTCATATTCGTCAATAATCTACACCTCCTTCGTCCTTCATTCCGTGTCATCTCCTGAGTTCATCAGACATCCGTTACCACAGTTCATCCAACTGCTCACCTTGACATTCCTTTATTATCTAAAACAGGAGAAAAAAGAAAGAGAAAAAAAAAGATGAAGGAAGGAAGCAAAGCAACTTCAAAAGAGGCAGCTTTTAAAAAGAATAAAAAGAAAAGAAATAAAGATGACAAAGAAATACAAGAAATAAATAAGAGATGCAAGAAAGTGAATTAAATGAAATAAAGATGAGAACTTCTCCTTTCCAGTGCACAACAACGGGGGAATGGTTCGCCTTGTGTCAGTCACGCGGCGAGAGCGCTGTCCGGAATAAGCCGGTTAACTAGCGCAGGGAGTCACGGAAGCACCAGCGGTGTTCGCCAGCAGTACGCACACTCCCTCTTCCCAGCTGCGTGAAGAAGGTTTTGCACTGACCACGCAGTGGGGGGCCGCCAGCATGGGCCGCCGTCTCCGGGCAGGTTCCCGGCTTAGGTCTGGGCGTGGGTCCCCGACCCTTTCCCAAACCTCATGTTTATCAACCCCGTGGCAATGCACCAGATCGGATCAGAAAAATAGATAAAGAAAAATAAAATCTCCAACCACCCTCACTGCTAGGCAGCAAAAACCTTTCCCTTCCACTTCACAAGATATTCGGCCGTATTCCCCATTGCAACTCACCCTCAGGTGCCCCTCAATAACCAATTCAATGGACAGAATTGTGTTGTGAAAATTTCATTTCTATGCACAACACTTATTCCTGTTGCATTGTTGGAAAAATGCATCCCTCTGTTGAATTGGTTATTGAGTGGCACCTGAGGGTGAGTTGCAATGGGGAATACGGCCGATTGCTTTGCATGTTCCACCCACTGGTCCGATTCCTTCTCCCTCCCTATTCCCAGTCGCTCACGAACAAGCGCCCATTCCTGCTCTTTGTGAACACCCCTGTCCACATCCATCCACCCAGAAAAACGTCTCTCTTCAACTGGCGTCTCTCTTCTTTTTTTTTTTTTTTATCAACAATACAATTCGTTTATTTTAATAGCTTCCTCCTTGACAGATGTCATTTGAAAAAAATGGTATTACAAGGAAAGAGAGAGGTAACCGATCAAAATGCCGACAAGAAATGTGTTTTGAGAAGAGTCAAAATAACAAGGAAGGGAAGACCACAAAAGGGCAACAGACATCCGCCAAGGGCCTGGAAGAAATGAGAGCATCGATCAAAAGAAAAGGAGGACACGATTCCTGGTCGCTCATGTCTCTTATTTTGGAAAAATTGGAAATCATTGCAATTGTTAACTGACATCTTGTGGCGAATATCCGTTCATTTGTTGAACACAAAATGCTGTTTCGTAAGCAGCACGAGGTCTGGCTTCTGATCTCACGATGCAGCTGAATCACCTGATAAGCAACCTCATCCATTGTTGACGAGGTTGTTTATCAGCTTACTTGGCTGCATTCACAAAGTGTGACTCACTGACTCATATGCCTCATTGTCCACATCATTTTTTTTCAACTGTCTCTTTGGTATGCACAGTTTTGTGCAGAGGGTTCGTAAGTTTTGCAGTGGCGTGGAATGTGGACATCTGTACCTACAGATGACTCGAAGTTCGTGTCAAGCTGAATTTGCAAAAATGTGGGTGGCTAAACATTGCTAACATTCATTGACCAATTTGTTCCGACCCACGTATCCAGAAACTCTCCAAATTTATCCCATGCGATGGGGATGGCCATGGTGGATGCCATGCACTATTGCACCGCATTTTGCAAATTTTTTGCAAATTACATATCCTCGAAATGACGGGTCAGAGCAAACGAGAAATTCAAGTCATTAAGTTTTGTGCTCAATTCAATGAAAATTGTACCTGCAACCTCGGATTAACGCTATTTCGGAGCACTACTTCTACCCAGGGGAAGGGTGATATTTGGCACTCAAGATGTAACAATATGTTCTCTTTCAAATGTTCCCTTTGTTTCCTAGATATTATCCTGACCCTAGATATCGAAATGACCTGCCCCTTATTCACCTCCAACATGTTTTTTCGTGCAAACACCTTCCTGGAGCCAAATTTTGATCCTTTTTAGTGTGAAAAAAAAAATTGCATGTAATGCTTTGGGCATCGCTTCAAAGTTTCGCATTCTGGAACTTTGAGTCGGCTCCCCTTTAACGGAATAAGCTAGTATTTGGTACACATGTGGGGGTGTTCATGCAAAATTTCAAAAGTGGCACTCATGTTTTTATGTGCTATTTTTTTTATTTGACACTGCAAAATCATGGTCAAAATATCATGAACATTGTGACCGAATCGTAATTTCAAAATTTTGACTCTCCAGGTGTTTGCACGTTGTTGGCGGTGAATGAGATGGGGTGCCAGATTTCACCCTTCCGGCATAAAACCTTTGTGAGTTGGAGCAAACAAAACATTTCGAAGTCATGAGAAAACCAAATCGGAGGACAATAAAGTCATGGTCAGATCCCATTCCAGTCTCGTTCACGCTTGGTCACATCTTGCAACTGTAAGAAATAGGTCAATTCTGAAAGCAGAGCTTTTTTTCAGCTAAAATTCAGCTTTTTTAGCAACCAGAGAGGGCAACAAAAAGACTAAAAGCCTCTGCAAATCTATCAATTTTGAGCTGGCCTTCCCTTAACCCTAGAAATGCCAAGTGGTACAGATGGGTCATTTTTCTCAGTAAAATATGTGGGTTTGAAAGTTTTGGGCCTCTGCTTCCTGAAGTGTGTCACATTTTTGCCCTTTTAACATAATATGATGTGCCACAGGGTTGAGCATAGGGGGGGGGTAGGGGGGTTACCCCCCTGGCCTTCGGCCGAGGTTACCCCCCCCCAGCCTTTTTCCGACGGTACCCTTGGCCGAAGGCCAAGGGTACCGTCGGAAAAAGGTGGGAAAAGAGTCCTGGTGTATGTGCAGGGCACACACCAGGACTTCAATAGGAGCAACATTGTTTCTTTGTACTTTCTGTTTTGATTCCCCTGCCGGAAAAAGGCTAGGGGGGGGGTAACCTCTGCCTTTGGCCGAGGTTACCCCCCCTACCCCCACCCTAGAATGTTGCTGTCAAAGTCCTTCCTGGTGTGTGCCCTGAACACACCAGGAAGGACTTCAATAGCAACATTCTGTTTCTTTTGTACCTACTTTCCTTTTTGATTCCCCTGCCGGAAAAAGGCCAGGGGGGGGTAACCTCGGCCTTTGGCTCAGGTTACCCCCTATCCTTTTTCCAAGGGTACCTTTGGCCAAAGTCCTCGTGTGTCCTGCACACACCAGGAAGGACTTCAATAGCAACATTCTGTTTCTTTTGTAATTCCTGATTTGATTCCCCTGCTGGAAAAAGGCTAGGGGGGGGGTAACCTCGACCTTCGGCCGATGTTACCCCCTAGCCTTTTTCCGAGGGGACCCTTGGCCGAAGTCCTGGTGTGTGCCCTGCACACCCCAGGACTTCAATAGCTACATTCTGTTTCTTTTGTACTTTCTGTTTTGATTTACAGAAAATGGTAAAATGAAAAAAACTCATCCAGAAAGTCGTGTCTGACAGTTATTTCCTTGCTCCATCTATTGCGACTGCAAACCCTCCAGGATAAGGAAAAAAGGACCTGAAATGTCGTAAAATGTCATCTGAGGACCCCTAATTTTTCAAAAAAGCTTCAGCTTTTGGGGGACGCTGTCCCCCAAACCCCCTGCCGGGGCGCTGCCCCCTGGACCCCCGCTGGGGGGCACAGCCCCCCAGACCCCCTGCATTTTCGGTGCCCTACCCCCCCCCCCCCCCCCGTCGTAGACCCCTTTACCCCCCTCTAAGGTACCCTACCTTGCCCATCCCTGTTTTTTTTTTTACATTGGCACAATGTGCCAATGTAAAAAAAAAAAAAAACTTGCTGAAATTTGCGGGTGGTGCCAGTTGACACAGCCTTGTTTTGAGAAGTTGAAAGTTACCAAGCCAGGGCCGCTTGCCACAATCAACAAAAATCAGCTGTGGCTGATGAAATGTTTTTGTTTGAGTGAAAGAAAAAGCTCTCTCTGTCCCTTTGATGATCTCAGGATCAGTCAGTTCAAGTTTCAATCTGATTAAGGGGGGGGGGGGTACCTTTGGCAAAGTTGTTTTTTGCAAAAAAAGATTTTGTTTTTTGTACCTATCTTAAAGGCTGAAATCTCTTCTTTCAGAATTTTCAAACGAATTGACTCTATCCCAAGTAGTTTTTGTACAGCATCACATTTTCTTCAACTGGCACCTTCAACACCTGTCGTCTGAAAATGAGTTGTCGTTCGGCCGAATTCCCCATTGCAACTCACCCTCAGGTGCCACTCAATGACCAATTCAACAGAGGGATGCATTGCTTTTTTCAATCCAACAATGCAGCAGGAATAAGCGTTGTGCATAGAAATGAAATTTTCACAACACAAATCTGTCCATTGAATTGGTTATTGAGTGGCACCTG
>JASGXE010007899.1:0-17555 GCA_030068105.1 Sinentomon sp. SZTP_YWyxl
TAGAATGTCTCATTGTTGCAGGAGCATTGATTCCAAATTTGGTTTTTTTTTTTTTTTCATTGTGATTGTTTAATTTCATTGTGACTTTTTTTGTGCGACGAGGCTGTAGAGCCGTATTTTGAGGATGTAATGTATTTGTCCTTGTTAATTTGCGCCGGACTATGTCTTGGCAAATTAATTGTCAATAATATTAATAATGATAATGCGTTGCTGCAGCAAGGTGCAACGGTGCAAAAGTTGGACAGCCACTCGTATTCACCCGACGCCTCACCCCTGCCTGGGAACGTCGCTTGGAGTCCAAAATCAGTGCAATTAGACGTGACCTAGGTAGACTGTGCCAATACAAGTTGGGAAATGCAGGAATGAAGGTAAGGAGGCAAGCACAGCAAATTCTGAAAAACAATCACCATGCAAGAGATGAAGGCAATGAGGGAATTGTAGGTGTGATTGACACGCTAAAACAAAAGCTGAGTGCATATTCTAAGAGGTTGGAAAGGTATAAAAAGAGTGCTAAGAGGAAGCAAGAGAACAAAATGTTTCAGAGGAGTGAGAAATTGTTTTATAGGAATTTATGCGACAAAAATGCAACACCCCAAAACAATGGTCCCCCAGAACCCGGTGAATTAGGTAAGTACTGGTCGGAACTTTGGTCAAACCCTGTTCGTCATAACCCTGGGGCAACCTGGATAATAGAAGAGGAGATCCGGGAATTAGAGCTTGAGGAAATGCCAGAGATGAATCTTACTGTTGAGGATGTGGTTGCAGTGATTAGGAGGACACATAACTGGAAGGCTGCTGGGATAGATGGCGTGCAGAACTACTGGCAGGGATGGGCAAGGTAGGGTACCTTAGAGAGGGGGTAAAGAGGTCTACGACGGGGGGAGGGTAGGGCACCGAAATGCAGGGGGTCTGGGGGGCGGCAGCCCCCCAGCTGGGGGGTCGGGGGGCTGTGCCCCCAGCGGGGGTCCAGGGGGCAGCGCCCCCGGCAGGGGGTTTGGGGGACACGTCCCCCAAAAGCTGAAGCTTTTTTGAAAAAATTAGGGGTCCTCAGATGCCATTTTACGACATTTCAGGCCTTTTTTCCTTATCCTGGAGGGTTTGCAGTCGCAATAGATGGAGCAAGGAAATAGCTGTCAGACACGACTTTCTGGATGAGTTTTTTTTTCATTTTACCATTTTCTGTGAATCAAAACAGAAAGTACAAAAGAAACAGAATGTAGCTATTGAAGTCCTGGGGTGTGCAGGGCACACACCAGGACTTCGGCCAAGGGTTCCCTCGGAAAAAGGCTAGGGGTAACATCGGCCGAAGGTCGAGGTTCCCCCCCCCCCTAGCCTTTTTTCCAGCAGGGGAATCAAAACAGGAATTACAAAAGAAACAGAATGTTGCTATTGAAGTCCTTCCTGGTGTGTTCAGGGCACACACCAGGAAGGACTTTGACAGCAACATTCTAGGGTGGGGGGTAGAGGGGGTAACCTCGGCCAAAGGCAGAGGTTACCCCCCTAGCCTTTTTCCGGCAGGGGAATCAAAACTTTTATCTAGGAATCACGAAACTGAATTATTATATTGTTCTGTGCCATGTCTTGAAACTTAATTTGTACAATTTCTTTCATCCGGTGGCACTTGTATGTTCTGCATCTCAACTGTGGATGGAATGGATTTTTTTCTGGTTCTGATGATCTGATCCTTCTATCATCACTGGATGTGAGTCGTGATCTTGGATTTTGCGAGGTTGGTTGAAATCTTTACAATGAGTGACCTTACAATTGAATGAAATCAAATGAAAAATGTTTTTCTTATCAAAATGTTTGTCTTAATTTTTGGGAGAAATATAAAATAACATCATGTTCTCGTTTTGATTTTTTGGAATTAAAAAAAAAAACAAACAAACAAAACAGAAAGTACAAAAAACAATGTTGCTCCTATTGAAGTCCTGGTGTGTGCCCTGCACACCACCAGGACTCTTTTCCCACCTTTTTCCGACGGTACCCTTGGCCGAAGGCCAGGGTACCGTCGGAAAAGGCGGGGGGGGTAACCTCGGCCGAAGGCCAGGGGGGGTAACCCCCCCTACCCCCCCCCTATGCTCAACCCTGACTACTGGTATAAAGTTCACAGCACACACGAAAACTTGACCCCATCAATGAATTTCTGAGAGACCCGACCATGATATCCTTCATGACGCAGGGAATCACTTACCTGAAACCAAAGGATGAGGACACCAAGAACCCCTCAAAATACAGGCCCATCACATGTCTGTCCACTGTATACAAAATTCTGACGGCCTGCATTACTGAAAAAATCTACGCTCACTGCGAGAGAAATAAGATCATGGCCGAGCAGCAGAAAGGATGTAGGCGGTATTCGCAGGGTTGCAAAGAGCAACTTTTGATTGATTCGGTGGTCATAGGTCAGGCTCACCGGACACGGAGAAACATTCACACCTGCTATATAGATTACAAGAAAGCATTTGATTCTGTTCCCCACTCATGGCTCATACAAGTCCTTAACATGTACAAAATCAACCCGGTGACTGTGTCATTTCTGGAGAACGCGATGGCAAACTGGCGCACAACACTTAAACTCAGATTAGGTGACACCAGCATAACCACACAACCCATCCAGATCAGACGCGGTATATTCCAGGGGATTCACTTAGCCCCCTCTGGTTTTGCCTCGCACTGAACCCACTTTCAAACCAACTCAATAGCACAGGCAACGGCTACCACATCAGACATAATGCAACCACCAAACACACACTTTCACACCTTCTGTACATGGATGACATCAAACTTATGGCATCCACCGAATCACACCTCCACCAGCTTCTCAAAATCACCGAAACATTTTCAGCAGACATCCACATGCAGTTTGGGCTGGATAAATGCAAAACCCAGCACATCACCAACGGTGTCAGGGAACTTGTGGGTTTCGAGCTCCAAAATGGGGACGTTATAGACCCCATGGAGGAGGGAGAAACCTACAAGTACCTTGGCATCCAGCAGTCACGTCTCATAGACCACAAACATATCAGGACTGATATCACCAATGCATACCGAAACAGGCTCACCAACATTCTGAAATCGCACCTCAGTGGCAGGAACACTGTCAAGGCCATCAACACATACCTATGCAATACCAAAACTCACATACACTTTTGGAATCATCAAATGGTCACAAACAGAGCTAGAGCGTCTCCAGCGAATGACACGGACGACGGTGACGAGCCATAGGAAACATCATCCCCATGCATGTGTTGAGAGGATGAATCTCCCCAGGAAAGAAGGTGGAAGAGGCATTGTGGATATTGTTAATTTGCATAATAAGCAGGTTAATTCTTTGAGAGGATATTTTGGGAAAAAGCAGAGAGAATCTCGATTACACGAAGCGATCAGCCTTGCAGATGCCAATCACACACCACTCAATCTTCAACAATCAGATTCACACTTCCAATCACAACCAAAGCAGAAAAGCACACATCATGGGCCCAGAAAGCTCTCCACGGCAGACATCACCTTGATCTTAGCCAGTCACATGTCGACATCAAAGCGTCGAACGCATGGCTGACTATAGAGGTGATCTCCTCCGGAGACCGAAGGGTTAATGATTGCTATTCAGGACCCCAGGTTATAGACACACTCACTTGTTGGAAGCGTATCCGGGAGGAGGCCATAAGAGATGACTCCTGCCCCATATGCCATTTATCACCTGAATCTCCATTCAGCATATCACATCAGGCTGCAGGATTCTGGCTGACACCGACTACAAACACAGACATTATCAGGTTGCCAACATCATCTACCAAAAGCTTGCAATCAAGCACAAACTTGCCACACACACTGTTCCATATTACAACTACACCCCACCGGCTGTCCTCGAGAATGCCACACACCGGCTATACTGGGACAGAACCATCATCACAGACAAAACCATACACCACAACAGGCCAGACATCACGCTTGTCGACAAACAAGCCAAAACCACGTTTTTCATTGATATCACAACTCCAAATAACAACAACCTCACCACAGGTCATACCACCAAAATCACCAAATACACAGATCTCTGCATAGAAATACAGAACCAGTGGAGGATGGACAAAGTGGTCACAATCCCAATTGTTGTATCCTCTACTGGCCTCATCCCGAAAACACTTCACAACAGCCTCAATGCACTAGGCCTGCACAGAAACACATACATGGAACTCCAAAAAGCAGCTATCATAAACACGTGCCACATTGTTAGGAAATTCCTGAATCACACATCAGCACACTATCACATCTGGAACAGCCATCATCACATCAGGTAGGTGTCCCGAACCAACACGAACCCACCACCTGATCAGATTCACCAATGGCATCCGCAGGCTGAAGACCGTGCGAGAGAAGTATGTTCTTGTGTTGTTTTTGTTTCTCTTTGCATTGTTTTGTTTATTTGTTTATTTTTCTTTCTTTGTTTTGTTTGTTTGTTTTGTCTGTAGGTAATGTGAAAGAAAGGTCAGCTACCGGTGCAAAGAGGTCTGGGGCCCAATAAAGTGCAATGCGAAAGAGTGTGTGAACAGAATGAGAGATAAGCCTGAGTGGAGCAAAATCATAGCTAAACGTAGGTGAGCAAGGCACCCCAGACCTTAGCCCCAAAACATCATGAGGGGTCAGGAGCGCAGACAACATTTCCTGCTCTACATGCGCTCGTATGATTTTTGAAGTGCTCTTGAGGTCCTAGGTGTGAGACTTGGGAACAGATCCGATCCGGTGCCTTACACGGGGTTGATGAAGTTAAGATCTGGGAACGGGTCGGGGATCCATGCCCAGATCTAAGCCGGTAACCAGCCCGGAGTCGGCGACCCATGATGGCGGCCCCCCACTGCGTGGTCAGTGCAACCCCGCTTTCACGCAGCTGGGAAGAGGGAGTGAGCGTACTACTGGCGAACGCCGCTGGTGCTTCCGTGACTCCCTGCGCTTGTCAACTGAGCAATATGCCGGACAGCGCTTCGCCGCGCGACTGACGCAAGGCGACCCATTCCCCCGTTGTAATGTGCCGGAAATGGGAAGTAAGGCAAGAGCGTGGATGAGGACATGCGTGCGACAGCCCAGACCAAGATGCCCAGGGTAAACGGCTGGCAGCGGACCGAGCGTTACCCAACCTCCCAGCATCCTCCCCATCGACAAGTTACTGCGAGTCTGTAAGGAATTCTCAACCTGTGTCCCTTTCAGGGGGAAAGAGTGCTTCTCACAGCCACACAACACAGCCCATCACCACCAAGACTGCATGGCACTAAAGGCCACGCGAACACCTGCACCCCTCTCCTCTGCTGTGTCCACCATTGGACCCGCGGTCTACCGGGTACATTCACTCTGTCGCTTCTGACGGGATGCGGCAGACGGGGCTGCCAACTCCCGCTGGGTGTTGCGGACTGGATGTGCAAACGTTTCCACATGACCCCCTCTCAAATATCAAGTACGTGGTCATGTGGACTGGTCAATCACCATTAGCTACGCTGGGTATTCACTATGAACTCCAGCATCCGATTCACCATCACATTGGTTGTATATTCCGGTAACAAACTCCCAAACTAGTGAGCACGCTCTGTTGCGGCAACATGTCCTCGGTCAGGTATGTACGAAAGAGAAAACACCGGTCGAAACAAGGCTCCTTGAGAAAAGAAGTGTTTGCCATTTGTCCGCACAGTGCAAAATACTATCCCGAAACAGTGCAACCCCTCCAGCTGCGTGAGATCCATCGAGATCGTTTCTTGGCTTCGGCCCGAGCGGTCTTTAGTTCCGGGCTTGTCCCGAGTTTCACCTTTGGAAATATATCATAATAATACGGCCGATCGCGATCCTGAGAGACTACCAGTCCAGTTACAACCCACCAGGCACTAAGCAGAGAGAGGCGATCAGACTGATGTGAGTGATGTCTGATCTGGTTCATCTGGTTGGTGACAACTTTTTGTTTTAATAATCGGAGAACAGAGAGAGAAAAGAAGTCAGTCACAAAGTCAAAGGCAATGGCAAACCAACCGAACTCTGAAATTTTATTTTTGCAAAATTATTTTAACACAATAAAATTATAGCAGCGGTTAAAAAACCAACCGAATTCTAGATATTCATTACTTCGTTCACACTGTTCATGTGTTCATTTCATCTCAATTTTCGGTTGTTAATGTGACAATGTTTTATATTTCATAGTTCATCCTCGAACCGAATCAAGATTTGCGCAGCAACATCCGAAAAGCCTGGGAAAACCTCAAAAACCCGGTTTAAACCAGAAAAACCCACTGGGCTGGGCAAAATTAAAAAACCCTGGGTTTTTGCGAACCCTGGGTTTTTGCAAACCTGGCCCGGGCCCATACCTACCACCCGTCTGGGTAGCACCTTCCTTCCTTCCAAGGAAGGTGCTACCTGACCTGGGAATTCCCATGGAAATCACGACCCAATGGAAATCTTTAAGACCCCATGGAAATTCAATCAAGACTCCATGGAAATCTTCACATCCCTCAATTGGAGTGTCTGTCACTTTGGTGTTCCATTTCAACGTTCTTGGATTTTTCCGTGACGGAGTCGCTTTGCCGACAAACATTCGACTTGCACTTTACCATTTTTCCTTCATGGCATTTGCCTTGGCATTTTGTGAGTGTTAAACAGTTTGTGACTGTTTAAGCAGTCTTTCGATATGCTTAGGATATCTGGAATGACACTTTTACCTTCTGCTGCTGTGGTTGCTTGCAAGGCAAGCCAAACATTTGCTGTGTCCCTCCCTGTTTAAACTGAAGGAATTTAGGTTCCCACATGCGTCGCTGTGGAATAATTATAAAAAAAGGCAGAAATAATTACCATCAAATGCCAGTTCAGAGTTCTTTTTTTCTCTTTAGACAACAATAATGGATAGTTTTGAACTTTATGCTTCTGCCAATGATGTAAAATCAACACCTTGCAATGATTTCACTATTGCCAAGCCTCTTCGTCTTCAAATGTTAGAAAAGCTTTATGCCTGGAGCCATTGTTGAAGCAGGTCGAACAGGTCTTCAATGCAACTATCAGGTTGGTTAGATGGTTTTGGTTGAAGTTTTATCATTTGTTGAAGTTTATTTTGCAACCCCACAGTCCAACATAAACAAACTGTAAACAGTGGGTTGGAAACTTGGAGATGTGTCTGACACTAAAATATCACCCTTACCGGGAATTTTCGACGATTTCATCTCCATGGTGTGAGTTGAGTCGACGTTTCGGGAAACGTCGACTCAACTCACACCCAGGGAGTCGTCAGGTAGGTAGTCTTCAGTAATTTTTCAGGCAGGTAGTCTTCTCCAATTTACTTCGAGTATTGGCACATTTTGACTCTCGTGATAGCTGTATTTTGACTCACCAAGAACTACCTACTTGACTTGACCCCGACTTTTGTACTCAACTTTTCCTGACCATTTTTTGGAACTCTGTTCTCTAACCTTTCTTTCGGCACAAACTTCTCAATGTGATGCGACCGCGACGATTTTTTATCTGGGCAATTTTTCACCGAACACTTTTCATTGCGCAACACAAAAAAACCAAAACTACCCAAGTCAAAAATCCAATAGAAAAATCTTATTTTCAGTTGATGAAACACCTCCAGTTTTTCGTTTTCTGCTCATTTTCAGCACATTTTCCAAGTCATGAAATGTATTTTTTCTCTCTGAAAGTGATGTCGACTTCAAAGTCCAATGATTATTGTTCCTTACTCGCTTAGAATCCTCTGCCCTGCTCAAGATGCAGGGATGGAAGAGGTTATATCGTTCCATGGCGAGATGATCTAAGAAATTGTGCAATTCAAATGTTCGCCGCTGTTCTCTGTCTTTCCCAGCTGGACCCAAATGGCCTATCCTGTTTTAAGCAAATTCGTCTGCTTCCTCACCTTGATTTTTAAATGACATAAACAAAAACCCAATATTTTCAAACTACATGATCTCCCAAAATTCGTTCAACACAATAAAATTTCCAATCTTCCAACAGTATAGGTACCTACACAGTCCAATCATGATGAAAGTTTGCAGGAAGGTGAAGAAAGCATCAAAGAAACTTGTGACAGAAGCTGTCTCTCATTTTATTGCCATGTTTTGAATTTTCAACCTCTGAACTGGACTGTGCCGGAAAAAAGCTATGAAATTTAGCATTTGTTTTGAACCGCTTCTTCCTGTGCGAAATACAGCTGTAACTTGAAAACCATTGACACTGAAAAATAAAAATGATAAAATGTGGAGCATGGTTTACTGGAAAAGGTGCCTAACATCGAATTCTGAAAACGATGATTTTCAATAAAAATTCCAAATTTTCATAGGCCAACCCCGCATTATACCCACCTACTTCACAATTTTGTCCTCTATGATACTTTCAAGACCTGATCGTGGATCCGCACCTGGGCTACCACACCTGCTTTTCTGTCGTTTTATCACCTATTCTGAAAATGAATATTTTTACTCTACAGCGGTGTCGCGGACCCATTGCCATTTGTGAAGTTGGATGATTATAGTGGCTCTAGAAATAAGGCCTTTGAAATAAAGTGAAGGGTGTTCTGTGAAAATGGAAATGAAAAAGACTGCCAGCAAGTGGCCATTCCATTGAAGAGATGTTGCTCTGCTTTCGAACACCTGTGTGCAGTTGGATTTCGCTAATCAGCAAGCAATACGTATCTGGAGAGTTTTCAAAAAAGTTGTCGGCGTTCTTCTGTGTGTGTATGACTCGTCAATACAAAATAAACATCCATTGTAACGTTGGCAATTCAATCGCAACAGGGTGGACCGGTTACTTGTGTTGTTGCAGGAGGAGGACAATTTGCCGACATCATCACATGAATATTGGTCTAAGCAAACACATTTCCAATTTCTGAATTCCTGCGAAATCTTTGGCCCAGCCACAGGTGCTTCTTTCTCGCAGTGAAATGAACAGTGTTGAGTGCAAATTCAAGATTTCAACGCACGGTGTTTGCGACGTTTCTGTCGAAATACACAAATCTGTCAAGGAGACTGCCAATGTCCTGAAGTTGTGTTTAAGTCGAAGTAATGGCTGCTGAACCATCAATCCGAACACCCTGGCAGTACAATCCGAACACCCTGTCATTGAGATGCAAGCAGTTGCTCGTCAGACTTTTGCCATTCCCGATAAAAACAATAAAACACAATTTGAATTTTTTTCGCGCTGAAAAACGTTGAAAACAAAAAAACTCAACATGAGCGTTTGTTGTCGACCGTCCCCGGCGTCAGCCTCACCGAAAAATAGGTGCGATTATCGTTTCCATTTTCGCCGAATACCCTTTATGCATGTTGTAACGCAACACATGCACATTCGATTTCAACTCAATAATGACCGCATTGCGATCGGATTCCACTTGGCTGTGAGCAAGCTGTAATTTCATGGTGTGGAGATCTTTTTCTTCAGTTGGTTATCGTTTGATGCATTGACAGTGTTTTGGTATTGTTTTGCAAGCAAGAAGGCTGGAATCTGTGTGGAGGAGTGATTGGGCACTGATCAGCATGGCTCATCTTTGTTTTTCTGCCTTAATAGGGCCTAATCTGTCAAAGTTTTATCATGTTTTATTGTTTGGAGACGAAATACAATTTGTTGCTGTTTTGTTCTTTCAGCGATGGTGACCTCCCAGATGAAGCTGATCGGCCTTCCAAGGCATGTGAATACAAGCCTAAGCATTCTCAGAAGTTGAAAAATGGCCATTTTGCAAATGGGATTTCCAATTTGAAGGAGGACAAGCGGCTTGGTTAGAAACCTTTGCCTTTTCTCAACATACCCCCATCAACCAGATTGGCAAGAAATGCCACTCGAAAGAACTGACTAGAGCTTCTGCGTCACAATCATGCAGCTGAAGGAATGTGTGGATACATACGGAACAAGCACCTGAAAATTCTTTTCCAATGACACCTCTCCCATTCTAATAATTTAATCTCCCTGACATTTAAAAAAAGTTTTAAATGGTGATGACCCATCCCACTTTCGCCACTAGGTGCTGGCAGGCTTCGGACTGCCCTTGGAGTGGTTTACAGCACCATTTGAAAATACCGCAACTTTTTGCCAGCTTTCCCTGGACAGTGCGGGTAAGAACATTGAGTTGAAAGGAGGGGCTCCGCTTCAACAACGTGCTGGCTGGGCCTCGGCTTGAGACTTACCGCATTCAGGTTGCAGCTTTTCACCTGCTTCTGCAGTTTTTCCCTGGCTTCTTTGGCCTGTTTCTGTGCCGCCCTGCACGGGCTTCGGCAGCGGCAAGTCGCTGCTTCCGGCTGCTCGGCAGCTTTGAATGGCAAGCAAAGCAACTAGTGTATTTTATGATCTTTTTAATGCAAGAGTCACTGCCTTGGCCACGTAGGGCCCAAACACAGGCTACCTCATTTTGGTACCAACAGAAAAAGGAAATTTCTATTTGCAAACTGCCGGATTCAAGGATTTTATTCGCTCCCGGGAGTCTGCTGATCAGGGCCTGATGATGCCCGCCGAAGGAAGAAATAAAACAAGACAGGATGTCCGCAAAATGCAGTATGCTCTTGCACATTTATTCTCCATCAGCATCACAGTGCAACCTGGAGAAAAAATCAGCAATTTTGAAGGCCAATAACTGGAAATTTAAATATCGTAGCACGTAAACAGGTTCTTCACCATTCCTTCTGTCTGTTCATGCAATCCAAATCTGTCAGCAGTTAAAAATGAGGTCCCTACCTATTCTTACTGTTTTATGGTCCCGTGCCTATCGTGTTTCTCCATCCTCGGCCAAGGTTGAAAAAAAAACATGTTTATTTTGAAAATAAATGTAAACATGTTCAGGTACAAACAAATTTTGTTAACAAGTTTGAAAACAATGTTTAAACATTGTTAACAAATGTGTTTTTAAACAAAAAGCACAACCAACTTCTTTGTTGAAAAACTTTATAAATGTGTTTAATAACACTGTTTCAACTTAACAACTATAGGTAATTAATTAAACTTAACTTTTAGGTTTCAAAGTTATTCGTATGTTCTTAGTAGTCAGTAGTGCCGACTACGTTCACAGAAACTTGTTACCTTTTTAAAAACCTAAAAGTTTTGTTTTTCCTAACTCATAGTTTTTTAGTTCACAGTTGACCAGTTTTTGTTTTTGTCAGTTAGTCAGGTTTGTCTTTTGTAATGTGTAATTTTTTTAAATGATGAATGAATAATGAACAGGTGAATGGACAGAAGAAGGTGAATGAAAATGATGCCTAACTAACGTGAAACATGAAATTTGATGAACTGTTTGGTTTCATGATTTGATTAGGTAATAGGCTAATGTTCAGTTGCTGCCGGTTGCATGTTACAGCAGTTCCTGAACAGTGATGTGTGATTGAAAACTGAAACACAAGAAAGGACATTTTTGCACTTCTGACTTTTATTTCTCAATGTTTCACACCCATACGATGTTCTAAAATCCACGAGTGAAAAAAAAAAAACAAAAAAAATTTAGGTATTCTGTGTTACCTATAGTCGGTCTAACTAAAGAAGGTGCGGCGCAAAAAATTATGCAGGTCTGTGCAAATGAGAAGTTTCTCACAAAGAGAGTTTCCTACCATCGGCTTTTTTGTAGATTTGAGCAGTTGGGATGCTCCAAATTTTTTGTTGTTTGCTGGCTCAAAATGTTGTCATGACTGAGACACCATGGACACAATACCTTGACGCAGTGATTCTTCTAGGGATCCCGAAAACTAAAGAAAATTTCCGATGCACGCACATTTCCGCTGCACACAAAGGTCTTAAAAATAATGAAACATGTGGCAAATGCGCCAGCTCACTGGGAACAGTTGTCCGTTTCCATCAACCCCAGCGAGAAACGTTGAAAACAATCTGAATTGTCTTTAGAGAAAAAACGGTGAAGGACAGGTCGGCGACACGAAAATAAACAAATAGGTATTGTTGTCGCAATCTGTGAGAAGACTGCGATCTCCATCTTGAAAATTTTTGCACTGGTCAGATCTGGGTTCGAACCCACGACCTTGTCATTGTGTCTCTTTTGGGCCTCTTCCTTAAGCCTCTTGGCCATCGTGACAAACAGTGATTCAGTACGCAAATCTTTGCATTTGAATCACAACCTGAATGCGTACCTGTTTGGAAAGTGCATTTTTTGGTTTGATGATCCCTGCATCTGGCCGTACTCCACTCTCTGTTCTCCACTTTTTCACACCGTGTCTCCTTTCGTTGGACCGAGTTAACTTTGTTAATGGTCAAAATGTTTTTAATGATAGGTATAATGTGTCTTGGTAATAATTGTAATTCTTGGTCCAGCACGAGTGAGTGATATCTGAGTGTTGTGAAAAGATAGTTCAAACAAAATTTCAAGAAAAATCATCATTTTAGAAGTGTTTACAAGCAAAAAATGAAATAAAAAAACGTTTATAAACAAATGTTAAAAAACTGTTTATAAACATGACCCTTTGTTAAAAACATGTTTACCACAAATGTTTGTAAACATATTTTGTTTATAAACAAACAACCTTGATACTCAACAATACACCCACCACTGACATGTGTCCCAACAGATTGTAATAGGTACCTAATTGTGTCTATTCATGAATGAAAACAAGGAAGAGGTACTTTGGAGGAAATCAGTTTTTGGAAGGAAGCGTAAAAAAGATTGAATAAATAACGCTGCAATGAGTTAAAGCTGTCGAGCGATGTATGTCCAAGGATTAGTGTTACCTCACCTCGGGAGTTTTGACTGCATGCGTGGCCACTTGAAAAAACAACTGATGTGTTTTGAAATTTTTATTTTTAGCTGACATTTGTTGCCGTTTGGCACCACCAATGAAAGCAGTAAGATTCTCAAGGCCAGTCTGACAAATGTTGCTGAGTGGTGGTAGGATGCTAAAAGTTCAAAACTCAAGCCATCGGCTACCTAATGTTGGTCTGTTATTGGATTTTGTGGCATTGTTGAGTGTCAAGAGCTGGCAAGGAATTTGGAAAATGATTGTGATCTGCAACAAGGATCCATAACCAGGAACTCCTTTCTTATTGAAGTTCTGGTTTTACCAGGCTGTACATTTGAGTCGCGATGTTCCCACTTGCACTGTGAGCCACTTGAGGTGAGTGATTGATTTAGGTACCACTCGTTCATCTGTGATTGCATGTGTTGACAGTGCATGATGAAGTGTTACACAAAAATCCACTGCGACCTAATATTTTCGTCTTCTCTTCTCCCATAGCCAAAAATCGCATGTATAATTTTAGTCGAGTCAGGCGCAGTCGGAAATGGGTTCAAGACCTTCTTCTCAGCAGCACAGACTCAGATTCTGAATTTGAAGATGCAAGCACCCAGGAGGTTGCAAGAAGGCATGAAGAAAGGCTGAAGGAAGCTCTGAAATTCAGAATGCTCCAGAGAAAATATCAACGGAAGTTCCATCTGAATCTCCTCAACAGGCAGTACAGATATTTGAGTGTTGGCTTGCTTTCAAGAGTCGATCGTTTCCCCCACCATCAACGGCATGTTCTGGGACCAAAAAGGAAGAGGACTGGAAATTGGGTTAGATCTTTATGGTGGCTTGTTTCTTGAGCTATTTTTTTTATTGGTGGTCATTCGTGCACCACTTATTCCTTTCCCGTTGTTGTGAAAAATGCTGAATTGGCTCTATTGAGATGAACCTGAGAAAGAGTTGAGTTGCAATGGGGAACACAGCTGCTGGTCTTCTTGAATTTCTCTTTGGTGCCCATAAACAACAGGATGCTCAGAGAAATCATTCAATTGCATTGACGTCTTACTTTGCACAATATGAATTCTAGCTTCACCTGGTCAGACTTATCTTGCAATAATCCCTTGTGAGTTCCTGAGAACAGTTTTCATCAGCAGGTAAGTCCGTCTTTGGGTTTCTTTGCAAAAACAGATGGGTCATTGTAAATTAGGCTAAAGAGATAGATGATGAATGAATCCAACATTTTGTTTTGTGTCTTTCGCTAAGCCGTGCTTTTAACAACATGGCCAACCAAACTGTAATCAGGCATTAACAAGCGCTGTGCCACAAAGCAGTTTCGCCATTGTGTGGTGTGTACATGAATGCTGTCATGTCAAGCAGAGCAGTGTCTGTCTATATTCCTTAAAATTGGCACTCCATTTCCAGACTGGATGCCATACCCTCAGCCTTGGCATGCACATGCATCAATCCATGCATCAAAACCAGATAAAAATAGTCACTCACATCCTAGCACCAAGACCAGCGTGCCATCATTGTTGCCTCTACTCTGCATTGCTAGGTTTCCAAAAACTCAAGAACAACAGTGAAACTGGAGCCACCAAAAAGCGATCAGCTCATTGAGCCAAAAGAGGAATTGATCTCCCCTGCAGTTCCATCTGTTTCATTGGCTGCTGGGTCATCGGCATCGCCAAAAGGGAGCTCCCAAAGTATCACTGAAGAGATGAATCAGTTCCTCGAATCTGACATCAAATCTGAGCCAGTTGATGACAATCTGGAGTTGGAGAATTTCGAGGAGCCAGACGAAGATGACATCAATTTAGATTTGATTGATGCTTTCGGTGATGACAGCAATGGGGAAGGGGATGAAGAAGACG
Source organism: Sinentomon sp. SZTP_YWyxl (assembly GCA_030068105.1). Taxonomy (NCBI): domain Eukaryota; kingdom Metazoa; phylum Arthropoda; class Protura; order Sinentomata; family Sinentomidae; genus Sinentomon; species Sinentomon sp. SZTP_YWyxl. The sequence goes on from JASGXE010007899.1 coordinate 14,537, forward strand.
GGGCAGAAGAAGAGGAAGAGGAAGAAAATGAATATCTCTCTGCTGAAGCTGAGGTGGTGCCACCAGAGAAGAGGATCAGGCGGTCAGGGAGATCGAAGGAAAGACCGACCGATGAATTGCAAGCACGCCAGAGAAGGAAGATCTGGATTGCTATCGGAAGAAAGGAAGTTGGAAAAGTAGGCCAGTTTCTCTTGGAATTGTTGACATTACCTACCTATAGCATGGAGCGTTTGAACTTTTACATCACGTCATGTTGCTACAAGTGATTGAAAGCTATCAGGATCGTGGATACCTGGATATTTTTTGCACCTCCTGGCCAAACAAAACTGATTTGTGGAATTTGGCATTCTCACTCCAGTCGAGGTCCAGGGACCCTCACCTCGGGTGCCAAGCAAAGAGGACCTCCGGCTTCAAAGGCCAGAGACCCCCCCCGAGCGAGATGCCATGGGACCCCTTCCTGACCCACAGGCCATGGAGCAGGTACCGATGAGGCCCAGGGAATGATTTTCAGGCACATGCACTTCTAGAGGCGACATTTTCTTCGGATCTTAGCCAAACCACCCTCCTGGACCCTGCTAGCTGCATCCCATCACCCTGCACTTGGGGCTACACATCCAACACCAAATTCCAAAATTTTAGCCACCCAAAGTTGTCACCCCATCCCCTCCACAAAGTCCGACAGCTTATCCCCATTTGGGAATGTCTGTGGAATGCATGTTGTTGGCTTGTTGCACACAAAATCAAATGGTTAATCAATTCAATAATCCAAATTCGTGGATGACGATGGGGAAAACTGACTTTTTTGTTGCAATGTGGAATTTTCATTTCTACTCTTTTTATGGAGATAACAGAACGTTATGGGAAATATGCATGCATGCATATGATGCCCTTCTTCTTTTGGAAGAACCTTTCTATGCTCCAGTGAGCCTTCGGTTGATTTGACTTGAAGGAATAATAATTTCCTTCATTCTGTGCTTTCATTTCCATGACCAAGGAAAAAACAGTTTTTTTTTCATCAGCCCTTTCCCCGGAATTTCAAACCTGCACGTTTTCCGATCTGCTGAAACACTTTATCACAGAGGTAGTATGGGCAGTTGCATTAAATGATATTTTCACCCGTATTTTGGTCAGGTTAGCGTTGGGATTTGCATTGCATTTTGTGATTTCAAGATGAACATTACCAGATCAAGGGGCCTTGATAAAATAATAAACAAAATATTGACGATCCTCAGCCATTCTCCAGAGAAAGGCGAAGACAGGCTTTTTTAAGACAGGAAGTAAAAAAGCTGGCTAAGTGGTGGTGGCATTTTTCTCAAACAACACTGCAAAATCAATCAGCAGCGATTCTCCATTTCGATTCCAGAAAAACTGAACAATTTGTATGTTCGTCTTGTGGAAAAGGGTGCTTTAGGGAGGCTACCCCTTCGTATCAATCAAGCTGAATCAAAAATCATTCAATCATTTTTTTCATTTATATTCAAATTTCATTCAATCAATCAAAAATCATTGTCTGATTTTAATTATTTTTGGAATGCCAAAGGGCGCTTAAGGATTGTTTCCCTGCAAAAGTTCACCCCTTCAACTGAGTTATAGCCACTTCAAGTTTAAAATTGCATTGTAGTGTAACTTTGTGTGTGATGCCATTGTAAAAAAAGGCAAGAAAATTGATTGTTGGGAAGTTTGATTTTTTATTTCTTCTGGTTATCTGAGCGAGAAAAACTTGGGTTTTGAGCACTCGCGATAGAAGAAAATATCCACATTTTAAGTAGAAAAACATTCTCCCAAACAGTCATAACAGGTATGTGCCAATATTTCTGACCCTAACAATCAAATTGACATGTCAATTTATACCTTTCTACATGCAAAAAAGTTCAGCAGATGCTTGTGATAAAAGTTAAAAAATACATCATTTTTACATATCACCATGAAGGCAGGGAAGCATCAAAAATACTCGGAGTGTCCACTTGTGGTGCTAATATTCTACTGCATCAAGAAATTATACATTTTTCCATTGGATATAATTACATAGAAAGTATACACTTTTTGGAACATCCTGTACTGTTTCACTCTGCATGTACAAATTTGAAGTGTCAGGCAAAATCTCATGTGAGAATCGAATTCTCCACACTTTTTTTGTCCTTTTGGCTTTTACACCCAAAATAAAAAAAAAATTGATCATCAGATGCCAGCAAGAAAAGTAAGAAAATGCTTTGTTCAAATTTAAACAATGCAGCAAGGAAGCATCAACACTTGGAAGAGTATAACCCCCCCCCCCTAAAAGCATTTGAAGGCAGAGTGTTCTCAGTCATTGTGATGAAAGATCAGCTTTTCTCCGGGTTGCAAAATTGAAGAAAGTCAAAATTCCAAAAGTGGACATCAACCCAAATCCGAGTCACCCCGTCAAATATTGAAAGTGAGCATTTGGATGGCAGATTGTTAATTTTTTAGTAGATCTGTGCATGGGAGGCTTCTTTTTTCTGAAAACGTCAGAAATCACCCATGAAGGTCAAGTACCCGACCCGGTGCTTCTTTAGTTGCTGAATTTGCAGGTGCATGCTCTCTGAGGAGGAGGAGGAGGTTGCAGCATGATACAAAAAAAACACGAATAAAACATGTCATACACTGTTTGCATGAAATTTTGAGACTGTACCACTGTGTGTACAAAAAATTTGAACGAATACCTATGCTGAATTGTGCAAAAAGAAAGATAATTCTGACCAATAACAATATGTGAATTTACCAACATGGTTTCAAACGGTTCATATCTATCGAAACAAAAAATCGAAAAAAGGAATTTGTATCAGTTTTTTTTTATTTTTGCCATGGAATGGGTGCACAATTCTCAATGGCAAGGCAAGAGTGCAGCTGTTTGTTTGTGCTGGCTGAGAATGTCTCCACAAGGCCATGAGATTGTACCCCTCTCCCCCCTTCCAAAACAACCTTATCTTTATTTTTCAGGTCTTCCGATCAAAGGCCAATGCCAGGAAAGAAATGTTAGCCAACTGCAAACGTTTAGCTC
>JASGXE010007900.1:0-20044 GCA_030068105.1 Sinentomon sp. SZTP_YWyxl
CTGGAGGGTGAACTGCAGGAGCACCGCCTTGTTGCGTGATTTTTTCATCGCCCTTCCCCTTGAATTTCCGTTCCGCCATTTTACTTGGATATTGCAATGTTATTCTCTTCGTGGATATTATATTCTCATTCTGGATTTAAAAGGAGAGGATCCCCAAGCAAAAGTTACCGATAAGTGGGATATCGCTGGTGTAAATTGGGGTATTTAAAATAACGATACATTGCGCCTAATTTACAAAGGCCTGCTGCAATCAGGGAAATGCTGTTCAGATTGTGCATTCATAGTGGCATGCGGTATATCACCCAGGAACAAGACAATCAGCAAGCACTAGTCCAAGTGGCATAAGTGCCATTTCGATTTATTTCAATTTTAACACAAGTGCCATTTACCATTTATCTGTTGGGTGATTGATTGAATTACAATGAAGCTCTTATGCAGGCATGTTCAATCGGGGGGGGGGGGGGGGTTATAATTTCTTTTGCAATTCTGCTGTAATTTTCTGCGCACATGTCGACCATCAAAATAAATGATGCGCTAACATCCAAGAAAGTCATAAACAGCCAGATCTGTTTGTAATTCTTGCTTACAGGATGTAATGTTTCAGCTGCATTTTCTGTGACCCGGAGGGAGACATTTCGCAACAAATTTGACAAATTGGCCCTGAACTTGGATTCGAAAGATAAACGACTCATTTTATTTTATAGTAGAAGGCACAAGTCACAATGGAAAATGATGTCCTTCCAACACAAACAATTTCCCGTGCTCCTCAGGTGACCTTCATGGGAGCATTGAAGAATTGGTCAGTGAAAAATGATGTGTAACTGGACAGAGGTGTCCGAAGAACTTGCAAAAAATTGGGAGAAACGTACAATGTTTGTGGATCAGATTATTTTTGCTGTCGCCAGCTGCAGATGGCAAATCATGTGGGAACCTTTAAATGATGATGCCCAGATGGAAGTAAAAAAAAAAATTGTGGAAATACATTCAGAACGTAATTTCAAGATGCTACGGTGCATTACGTGTGTAATTTTGAAAAACGACACACAAGAAGACAGAAAATGTTTTACACATTACCCGACTGCAACTGTGGATGGGAGTGATCGAAGTGAAGGCTGACCAAGTTGGCACGAAACAATTTTCTAAATGTATATTGATAATTGTTCATATGTGGAGTTTTGTTTCAGGCAGCACCGTACCCAAAAATGGAAGAGAAAAAAATCAAAAATTAGATTTTGTGCCATTATGATTCACATTTCATTGTGAACCAGTTCAATTGTCCACATTTTGTGTCCAATTTTTATGAAGATATCTCGAAAAGTTTTCGAGATATTCAATGTTGAAGTGGATGGGGCAAAATACATTTTTTGTTTGAAAACGTAAAGCATTTTTCTACTTCAAATGTGGATTTGCTTCCCTTTTTAGTTATCAATCGCATGTGCTTTTCTCGAATCAATTCAACATAAGCTCAGTTTCAGTTTTAAAGTTAGTATTGAATTGTGTGCAAAATTTGAGGTCTGTCTCAAATGGTTCAAAAATGTTGTACCTGATAAAGTGAAAAGGAAACTTTCGTGGGTGGTCACACTCCAGTTGCACCACACATTTTCCAAATCCAGAAAAATCACATTCCTGACAAAATCTTTCTGTGAATTCCCCGAATTTTTGCCTCATAAAATCCACTCATTCATTCTGTCAGAGCTCAGGATCAATGTCCAAGTTCAGAAACCCTAAACACATTTGGGGCCAACCTCTTCCCCTCAAAAAATGCAGGGTTTTTCAGAGATGCTCGTGTACTTCTTCCAGCTGATATTATTTCTGAGACATTTCGTGCCAATTCAAATGTTCGCCACCGTTCTGTCTTCTTTGTTTCACCACTTCTTGGTCTATTTTCGTTCAACAAATTCTTTATTTCACCGCATTGATCTATTGGTTGAAATGACCAAAAACAAATATTTTTGCAAACTGCCAAAGAGTCTCTCCACTCAAATTCCGTCAAATCCTCAAAACAACACCCCTCGAGGAGTATTGTTTAACGCTCATATCAATGCATGGGCACCACAAACGGGAAACACTGTTGAGAAAATTGCACAAGATCGACGCAGATGAAACAGATCCAATTCCAATATTTACGGACGGTTAGCAGCCTATTTGTTATAATTTTGTCGACGACGCTCACATCTGTAAGTGCACAACCCACCTTCGAAAAAATTGGTTAAACTTCTGTTTAAACTTTGCTGATTATGGCCCGAGGTTAATAACTTCTTCAGTGTTTGCCCTCAACAGAATAAATTAACCCTCAGGTGACACTCGACCATCCCTGTATTGATCCAAAGAAGACAACGTATGTTAAATGGCAAAAATTCTGGGAAAAATATTCTCACACATCAAACAAAACACAAAATACCCGTGAATATTGCAGGACAATAGGCAGCGTGCAATATATGCCAATCTTCAAAAAACCTTCATGTGAAAGAAATGGCGTCCAAAACTTGCACATAATAACACGGCCTTGACAAGAGTTATGGAACAACCAGAAAAGGCCAGCGAGCACATTCATAAAACTTTTTATTGACAAAATAATTTCAAAACTTAAAACAAAAATTTAACTTGAGCATTGTTGCAAAAATTGTTAACAAAAACAAAAATATTGCGAATTTTGGCTTTCACGATGGCTAAAGAGAAATCAAAAATAGACAAGAGAGGAATGAATGGTCAGTCGTTATAAAATTAAAACCCAACACCACTGATAATCAAACAACTCAGAAATCAAATTTAGTCTGCTGGGAGACATTCCTAGAAATCTGCAAAGAAACAAAAACGACCAACTATGTTTAAATTTTCTGCAGCTTCCAAGTTTCACTAAGAGAACGAAAAATTGAATTCCTATGCAATGATTTCCATTTCTTCTTCCAATGGGAAAGAATGTTGTGGCACTCTGGATACGGACACACCTCTTTGAAAGTGAGTGACAAACTGCATGTGACAGTTGACATCAATTCATTAATTTCAATAGAGATGAGGGTTCAAAATGATTCACCCGCCAGGGTGTGGGCTGACCAAAGTTTTGATAATTCACAAGAAAATATTGCTTCCACTTTTACGTAGTCACAGATATGAGTCAAAAGGAGAAAGGCGCAACCTTATTTTTTGTTCAGGAGGTCCAGAAAGCACAGTGCGACAGAAGGGATGAACAACCATGTATGTGTACAGTCACAGAAATATTTATGACCCCGCATGATCCAATGTACAGGGTGATTCATAAAAAACCAAAGTGAAATGCAAGTTTATTTTTTGGTGTTTGCTTGCTATTTATTGGTTTTTGCATTGTTTTTCTTTGTATCCAGGTTAGTTTTCATGCAATATCATGCTGCCGATGTTTGTGAAGCACTGATAATTGGCAGTTTATGGTGCCATTTTAGTGACATTGGAGAGAGCTTTCATGATGGAAATTTATTTCCGCAGATATGCCCATGGACGTAATGGAGGTGCCCGTTTATCCTGGGCTAAAGAAGCATCTGTTGAGTGCTTCCACAAAGACTCTCCTGCCGATTTCTGGAATCATGAACTGGTTGCGAATATCAGAAAAAACAGAGTCCATTCAAAACCGCAACAGAAGCTGCTCAAGTTGGCAAAGGACTGCCAGAACCGATGAATGCAATATTGAAGCTGTGAGGCGCGTCGAGGGAGTGGGGAATGGGTTTTTGGCGATTTTTGTCTGCTGATCAAAATGACCAAAATTGAATTTGGCTACGTAATTGTCTAATTGTGCATGTTTTGCATATTTTTCACAAAGCGTGTGAGATGTGGCACGAATCTGTCCAGAATTTGGGCTCGAAAAAACTGCTCCGCCAACAGAGCGTGCATTACCCTGCACATCCTCAAAGACAGCTATTATATCCGGTAATTTCGATTAAGATTCCTCAATTGTGATCCAAAAATTATTCCATGTCTGGCACACCAAGTTGTTACATTTTTGGGGTCGTTCCTGAAAGCAATGAGGATTTTTGAACCACCGGAATCTGGTGCTTTTGGCAATTTCGGTGGGCACTCAATTTTCACCATGAAAGCTCCGTCGATATCACATAATTTGTGCTTCAAACACCAGCAACATGATATTTTAGAAAACATAGCCTGGGTATAAACGAAAACAATGCAAAAAATCAATTAACAGCAAGAAAACACCAACATAAATTAACTTAATTTTCACTTTGGTTTTTTATGAATCACCCTGTAGGTTCTTGTATTAAGGGATTCATTATTTTTCTGTGTCTGTACCTGCATATGCTGAACTCACACATGAAAACTACGCATCCTCATCAAGATCCCCTCTCAGCGAAAGAATAAAACAAAAGAAAAATGATAGCACCAACAAAAACAATAAGAAAACTTTGCATAAAGTCAAGAAATTAAAAAGGGAAATGTGGCTCGATTTGAAAAATATAATAAATCTGGTTTACAGTATAAAATTACGCCTGATAACATTGTCAAATTAAAAAAAAACAAGTTGATGTTAAAGATAATAAAGAAGATTATCAACAGATTCGGACTCATCCTTCAAGAGCTTTTCATTCAAGGTCTTCAGATCTCTGTGGAAAAGAAAAGAAATGCATGATTACAAGCATCGAACCACTCCAAACCACAGGTTTCTTCCGTTCCTGAACCCATCAAAGTAACACAGGTGCACTGAGGCATAAACTTCACTGAAAAAACAAACTTCACATTTTTGTGTCTTTTAGCTATTTCATTGAGATTACAAATCGCATTTCCTCAAGGAGTCTCGCAATCGGAAAAAATGTGGAACAATGCAAATGCGTTCATTTAAGATCCCTTTTGAAAAACACGATCGGCGTGAAATTTCAATGTGACAAAACAGCAGCCAATTTCTAAATCAACTCAATTTCATCATAAACTATGACGGGACCCAAGAGTGCACGAGCAAAAATCTGTGTTGAATTGCAATTTGCTCAAGATGAAAGTGCACACATCATGGGACATGACATGAGGTCCATGAATGTTCAAACACATCTAAAAATGAACCTGGGGTAATGTTCCTGCAATTTCATCATTAAAATGAGCCCATGCTTGATGCAAGGTCAATCTCCCCGTCTGGGGTAGGCCCACATTTTCTCCACACCAAGTTTTCACCCGTCATCCAAAATATACCCTCGACATTCAATGTAACGGTAAAAAATCTTGAGAAAAAAAAGCATAACTATTTGATGTTTTGTGAACACCTGTGTGACACGTATGCAGGAAAGCACATTGGATGGCTAAATAAACAAGTGCCATACCTTTCATGTACATATTCAAGAAGATCTGCACGATTTAGATATGTTACAATCAACCGCAATGTAGACCAAATGGAATTTGACATTGCATTTTGTGATGACTTCCCATGTGGGCCTCTTCCAGCTGCTTGCATGCCGAGAGCAGATAACAAATGCTCGGCCGCTTCCCTGTTGAAAAGGAGAGACGGAAAGATGAAAAATCCCATGTTTCTGATAAAGGACGTGAAATACACACATTTCCCACCAGAAACACAACATTCGGCAAAATGTTTTGTTTGCAGAACATAAATAAAACTTCAAAATGCAATTCCGCTTTCTGTTTACACTGCAAAATTTGCATTTTGTGAACACACCTTTGTAAAATCGTTTCTCTTCTTGACATGGTTTGTAAATTTCTTGTTTTGCCAGCTGTAAGAAAACATGCAAGTGTTGACTCCGCCAGGCTTGTGTCTTTAAACCATGACAAAATAAATAAATTCTGGCATGTGCATGATGGACGTAATTGCAAGTTTTTGTTCGTTACCTACGTTCATTGGACGAAAATCAACAAACGTGTGGTCACAGCAGCCCATGCACAATTTCCAAGACCACATGGGCCAATGAAAACTGCCGTCACACCTTAGTTGCAACAAGTTATGCATCCCAGAATGTTGCAGCAACAAAGTTGGACCAGCTGATCAATGAAATTAAAAAAAAAAGCAGCATAAACTCTCACGTCAGTTGTCTGGAAAGACAGTCCAGTGACATTTCCATATTCAAACAACCATGTCCAGAACTGATGCAGAGAGAAATCTGTCTGAATGGTAAGCACATTAAGAATTCACAAAATCAAAACTTCCCATTGCCTCTGTGCTTTACAATTTTCATTCAATATTTACTATCTCATAGCTGAAATATTGGAAATGACTAACTTGTATGCACCAAGATTGATGCAAGTGATGGCCAAATTGTATCTCGATCGAATGAAGCCTGGGGACAACTGGAGGGCTCTGCGATAAGCAGAAACAGCTTCCTCTGGCTGAGAACCATTGGCTAAGGTTGCACCCAGTCGATTCCACAACACCGCATCCTAAAAATTAAAACCACGTTTTGTGCAGCCGGTTAAGCTGAGAACGAAGATAAGCACGGGAATGCATCGGTGATATCCCAAACTTCAATAGATTTTAGTCCACAACACATCTATTTTTTCACATGCAACATGTATGTTTGGCAGGGTTTGCTCACTCTTCACCACCCCTGGTTTCAACAAAAAACCACAGAGGATTTCAAAAACTTGTAATTTTCCTTGGACTTCCCCAATTCATTCATTCATTTTTTTAAAGCTGAGCTGAGAGAGACAAGACCAAAGCAAAAAATCATCTGTTTGAGGCAGACCCTGCAGACCAGTTGCACTTTTGCCTTGGATTCTCCTGTCGGTGGTCACAGCATGAAAATGGGGGCTAGGTTATTTTGTCACTGAATATTTTATGTTTGACTCGATATGTAGAACCTGTCCTAAAAATTTGACTGTTCTACCATGAAATATTACCTCCCCCATGAATACCACAAATGGGTCCATTTTGGGGTACTTTTGGGGGGTAAACATGGAAATGGGGGCCCGGAGCAAACTTTTTTACGATTAATTTTGATTTGTTTGCCATCAGGAACATCTCCAGGAATATTGGCGAAATGTTTTCGGGACACCCTGTATACCTACCTCCGCTAACCTCCGTGGGGATCGAAAAATGTAAACTTGGAGCCGATGTGAGGTGAGTGTACTTTAACGAGATGACAGAGATGGCTATCCAAATTGGTACGCTGCAAATGTTTGAGGGGAATGCACATTCATTTGGCACTATTGCGATTTGGGTTATAGATAATGCAGACATGGAAGAATCATGAAACTCATCCTGGTCCTTCTTCAATGGTGACCCAGAGGCAAAGATTGCCAAAATTGCTTGGTTTGAGAACTTGCATGAAAGCTTCAAGCTTACACTATGTGGGGGGCCTGCACGATCACTGCCAGTGGTGCATAGAACTAGGAGAAGATCACATTAAAAACCAGTGAAGGTTAGAAACCTTTATCTATCTAAGATCCATATGGTCGATGTCAAAAACTTTCCGGACATCCCACGTTCATAAAAAAATCAAGAAGGGCGAGAAAAACGAACTTCTACTCACATCAGGGTTTGCTGCAAGGCAATATCTGAAACAGTCAGCTGCCTTTTCATAAACACCAAGTTGATTATAAAGTACCCCCAGACCACACTGCACACCAGTGTCGATATCACCATCTGGCATTTGTTGAGCGGCTTCTAAGAACAAAGTCTCAACTTCCTTTTGAAGCTTACTGCAATCAACAAAGTTCAAAATAAAAATGAGGTATGAGTTGACCTATTTTACCAAGATATTCTGTGGCTAAGAAAGTGATTAGAAAGATGAACAACACTGAACAGGATCAGATGGAAACGGCTCCAACTCTTTCCAGAAATGCCACAGGCCCCTTCAAGTGCAGATGAAATAAAAAGGCCTCGATAGCTTTTACCGTGTCTTGACATTATTGCAGAGCTGTTTTCTTACTTGCTTTTCAACCTTTTTTGGCCTGAAAATTACACTTGCGATGGTATTCATATATGTATATTAGGCAGAGGGTTTATATCGTGCAATCATAAAATGATGGATTTCTGAAGCCGAGCCACCATCTTGTTCAGCAAATACTTTCCCTTGTCAAGTTCACTGAACTACAGCTACATTATTGATCAAGTAATTTTTCCGTCAGATCCACAAAGCAATTCTAACTATTTTCCTTACAAATTTATAAATATTTCTGTGAGTAAAGAGCATCATTGCAACATTTTTACACACGGTCGTTAGCCCTTCACATCAATAAAGATGCAGAAGGGATTTTCCTGAGTGACACAAGATGAAGACTTTACGTGTCGATGGGTGGTCCAAAGTCCGAGAAAAAGGCATGTTCAACCGCAAGATCGTCGTTGTTCCCTGTGGGCCAAAACGGTTCTGAACTGGAGCATATTCTGCCAGCATTTTTGGAATAATTGTGCATTGACACATTTTTGTCTTGTTCTCTTACCTATCAGGAGGGACTGGAAAATATGCAGGCATGGACACAATATCTGACAAAGATTCACCGGGAACCAAGTGGGAATATCTGGGATTGCATCTCAACCACTCCTAGACATACAAAAAAAAGAGAAAAAGAAAACAAGTACTCCAAATGGAGACAACGGAAGTTGTTTGCTTTGATTTGGGGTTGTTACCAAATAAAGTGAAAAAATGGGTATTTCTAAAAATGTGAGACTGCAAGAATCAAATCTGGAGTTTTAATCTGCATTTGTGTTAAACAAAGAAAGCATTTTCCAAAGTTTTTTGGTAGAATGTCACCTGATAGCTGTGATTGCAGATGCAGAAAGCAATAACGCTGGTAGATAAGCGTCAAAAATTGACGTGAAATTGTCTCACAAAAATCGCTTATGACAGACCAAGACCAAATTTGTGCAGTCCAAATTAAAAGACAGAGCCCTTAGCTGCTGGTTTTAACACAGGTTCACAACTTCAATCTGATATGCCTAATGAAAAAGTGATGAAAATGGCATCCACAACACAAAAAATGCAAAAGCCAAAAAGTCCACTCAAAAATATAATTGCCAGAGGCAAACAGGAGCAGCCTCCTCTATTTACAGAACAAACCTTGTTTGAGGAAGATACTTGGATCTTTTTGGGACTTAGGTATTCACCATGGGGACCGAATGATTGATTGCAGAAAAATTTCAATGTGAACTCGTAATAGTCAAAATTAGTTGACCAAAAATGGTAATTTAAATGGGGCCGATTTCTCCAACCAACGAAGATCGAAATAATGGCCTGCTGGCCGTTTTAATTTTGCTCCCATTAGCGACGCTTCAATTTTCGTCCTTCACAGTTATGATGTTTCAACGGCATTTTCATTTTAGGCTGGCGAAGCCGTGATTAACTTTAGCAGCGGTTTGATCTTCGATTGACGATTCATATATTGGGGGTTTTGTCTTCTGTTTCAGAAATCTGGCAAAATGTGGGGAGAAAGAAATATGTTAGAAACCGATGCTGAACCACAAATTAAAAATATGGGCATACCTTCAAAACCTTACAGGCTTGTGCTGGGTAGGATTCATTGGTATAACTGATCGATAATCCCATAAGAGCAGAGAGATTCTTTGGTTCTAATGAAAGGCACTTCCTGAAGGCTGCAATTGCCAAAGGATCCTGGAAAAAATATAGAACTACTTTTTTTATCTTGGCAAGTAGTGATTAAAAATTTTGTGTCATTGCGCAATGTCTTTTTGCTCCAGGCCATTGCACTGTAAACAGAATGGACGGGCCTATCGGCAATCAATAAAGGGGGGACTGGGGAGGTACCTTCAGATTTGTGATATTTTGAGCAAAAATCATTTTTGAGATTTTTGATGGGTTTTAGGCTGAAATATCAACGTTCGTAATTTTCATACCTCAGATATCCGTCTACCTTGGTTCTTTCACAATTCCATTTTAACTGAGAGCATCTCTGTTTGCGCTTCACACAAAACGGTCATTTGACATTTCAAATGCATTTTTCTCACTTTCTGTTTTTTGACCTTCGGATAACTTTTTGAAACTAGATCTCAGCCATTTTATATGTCAGAAAGGTGAAAATTGGCACACTTGTGCAAAAAAGTCAGGAAATTTGGCTTACAGAGTCAAAATTTGGTTTTTTCTCTACTTGACTGTCATGTTGACACTATTTCAAAAATATCACCCAAAAAGTGCAAAATGCATCGCGCGTTGGCATAAAATAGAAATTATGGGCACAACAGTGAAAATATTAAAATTCCGGCTCTGTGGGCCAAATTATAAAGATATTTTGAGTAGTTTTGACCCATCACAAGCTTATTTCCATCGCGTCTTCATTGAGATCTATCGCTAAAAAGTTTACGCTAGTTTTGTAACTAAATTGCTTATTGTGAGAGAACCAAGAGAGATACGGGGCTGAAATTCTGCACAGACACTACTCTCATTGCTATAAACATCTCCACAAAATTTCATCAAAATCGGTTGGAAAACAAAAAGGTGCATCTGCGAAGGTACCTTGCGTTAAAAAATTAATGAGAATGATATTCTTTCTTAAGCTAGAGGACTGTTTAAGTAACGTCAATAACAAATTTCTTGGCTTTTTTCTCCTCTTTATCACTGACTGGGAATGGCCAAAGGGATCTGGATGAAATGTGTGACCATTCCGAGAAAAATGCAAAGATGATGAGTGAACATATCATTTTCCCATTTGCAGGTCTGCCCTTTGGTTACCCATCATAGTCTTTACAAGAAGATCTACATATTTTTAATCCCACTCTGTAACCATCCGCAAATCGATTTCTGATCTTCGGACACTTTCAGTATGCTGTCATCCGTCTCACACCAAGGCACAAAAGAAAAAAAAAATATCGTTTTTATGCTCCTTTTGGAATTGTTTTCTGTGCTGTACTGAGCAGTGAGCGCCCATCTTGCGATGTCTAAAATCATCTTTCAACTCCAACGGAAAAGGTGAATGCGAATGGGTGAAGATTTTAATTTGTCAACCTGGAGTTAATGCCCAAACCCACTGATGTGAAAGTTAAAGAAAGGTATCACAGAGTTGTTCTTTTGTTCCGTGATGCCTTCACATCCACAATCCTACCTTATTTCTCAACCGATTTGATTCACATCTGCTGCCCAATTGGGCCCATTATGAAGTTCTTTCATGGAAAAATTTTAATGCTTACATGGCAAAAAAGGATGATCCAATTTTTGAACTGGATTTCTTAGCCTAAATAAATATTTTTAACCCACTCTGCACCAAAGGATATCAATTCAGACATCTTGGCTGGCAAAACCCTTTCCTCAAACCAGTTTATTAAGTAAAAGCTGTAGAAAGATAATAATAATTAAAGAAAGTTGCATTTAAGCACCATTCCAGGGTAAGCCAGCATCTTTAACTGATCAACATTCATTATATTAAAGAAACTGGAAGAATGAAGCCGAAGAGAAAAATAGAAACAATTCTGCTCTTATCCACCAAACCGGCATCACTTCTTGGTCAATATTTAACATTTCGGGCTTGAAGGACTGTTGCTAAAACACGCCGAAGTTCCAAAAAAGTAAAAAATCGAAACATCAGAAATGCCTTGAGAAATATGCTACCAAAAAAAAAAAAAGCTGCCCAAAAACAATGCAAGACCAATTTCAAGAAATTGCAGATAAAAAAACAACATACCTGCTCGTTTTGTGCATGTGCAAGGCCCAAATGTAGCCAAGCATTTGAGTCTTGTTCATCATTCTGAACGGCAGCCTCGAACAGGAGAACAGCACTGGGAAGATCACCGAGTTTGAGGCACTTTTTCCCTTCTTCAAATGGGTTCTCACTGTTTCGCAGGGGATTGTCATCCTCAAACCTGTAGTCCTGCATAGCGAGGAAAAGAGTGAAAACTAAAAGACTGACAAATCAACTGAAACCCCATCAGGCCTTAGAAGGAGCAGGAAGAATGATTCCTGTGTCTTTTTTAAATTTGACTTTCCAAATCTCCTGTGCTTTTAGATGATCCATTTCCCTGACCACATTTTACTGATTTTTTTTCTTTCTTTCCGAAAAAATAGATAGAATGAATAGGTATTATCATTTTTACAACAACATTCAGTCCTCCTGCATTTCACAGTGAAATGAGCTGCCAGAACTTTTAGGCCCTAATTTGTTTCAGTCATGTCGTGAACAATTGAAAAATGACTGTGCTATAAGGCAAGTATAAACCAAAGCATAAGTAATTTGGTTTTGGAACGTTAAATCCCAGCCACGGCAATCACTTATCACTCACCAAAGGATCAGTGAAAAGGAAAGCAGGCACTTCAATTGCAATTGAAGTAGGTACCTGCCTGAAAATTTCAATCGCAGCTCAAAACTCAGGATAAGCCATGTAGAAACTGTGAGAGAACTCGCACTCAACTGGTGATGAAACCGCAAAAAGCGGTTCAATTCATGTGAAGAAAAGTCGTGAACAAGGCCTTTCACAAAACAGCAATTTCACATAAATCAAATTAAATTATAATTTTTGCCTCTTTGGCATCATCTTGAAATGGAACATAAAAAATAGAGAAGGAACATAAAAAAGAAAAGGTCATAAAGTGGGCAAACTGCAACAGGTTTACGTTATCAGCAATTTGAATTTGTTTCGCGAATAATAAATGTCCCGGCTGCCCACTGAGCATTTACCTTGGCCTTGTCAATTTCCATGACATTTGACAATCCAGATTTTCAGCATGTTTGACAAATTCCCTGACCTGTACTTGAAACGTCATTTCCCAGTTTTCCCTTACCTTCATGCACGTTCCCGGAATGCTGTTTTTTATTTCACCACACTGTTCAATATCTTTAAATTCAACTGTTATAGTTTTGTCAGGCAAGAGGCAAATGATGGAAATCGAGCAGTTAAATTGGTATCGCTCCACACAATACCTAAAACAGCTTCAACAAATCCCCGATGTTGCATTAAAAAGCTAAAAGGCCTAATTTGTTGAATAAAAACAAAAAAAATAAAAATCATACCAAGTGCCCCTGGTCGGAACTCAGATACTCTGAAACCCAAGGATCAGCTTCTAGGCCTGCATCAGCCAGAAGGTCAGCCCACTCCTTTGACATGTCCGATTGGAGATTAGGATTCGAAGACAAGGAACTAAATGACTGTTCTGAAGAAGAAAAAAGGAATATATGGAAATTACAATGATTAGGTACCTACAAGAAATGATTACTGTGCCAGCCTTCTCAGTTGGCACCAAGACCAGGTTTACGAAGCTGCAATACAGATGTGAGTGCCAGGACAAGAGAATATACCAAATTTGTTCTCATCTTGTTCCCACCAAAACTGCCCAAAATGCTTCACACAGTGATACTGTGTATTTGAAATGAAGACAGCAGTTGCTGCACAAATGGGTTGATTTCTGCTGTCAACGATGGTTTCAACACAAATGAAAGCATGAGAATGCTGAAAATTTCCGATGGGCTTACAAGATTTTGTAAATAATCCACAATTCATCAGTAGAGACCTGAAATTGCATGAATCCCAACCTATCCAAAAAATCAATTCAATGTACAACCATTACAAAATAATTATTATTCCAAGTCAAAGCAATGTCTCACCAGCAGTGGCAGGAGAATTTTGATTTTCTTTCTGGGAAATGAATTCTGATGACCAGGAAGCAGCCAACTTCGCAGGGTCCTTTTCACTGCTATCATAAACAGATGATGTTGTCGAAAACTCCCTCAACCAATTCGCTGGAGTTTCGATTTCTTCTATTTTCTTGCCCTGAGCAAGCTGACTGACAAAGTTGGCAAACTAGAAAATGCAAAAGAGAATGTCAGTAAGTCGTTCAAGCTTTGGATAGTTAACTGGCAGAATCATTGAAGACATACAATTGGAAATGATGCTTTAAACACATAATGCCAGATCTCCGGAGGCGCCAGGCAGGTGACCAATACGCAAGGTGTTCAATAAGTAATGACCTTCCAAAAGGCAACATAAAAAGCCTGCAACACTATGGTTTTGAATAAAAAATGCTATTTTTGTGTTTGCAAATTTTATTTTGGCATAATCGATGCAATATCTTTGTCCATATTATTTTACGAGTAAAGCCCGTCAGCCTTTCGGCCGACCAATACAAAGCACAAAGCATGATGGATGCTCCCACAGTCGATGCCCGCGTAAGTCTGTTTTCCGCCTGGCGCAAAAACAAAGCATGCACTCCAGCATGCTCTATTTTGGGTGGTCCCTGAAACCCGGACAGCCGGACAGGACCACCGGACTGGCCCACACGGGTTAGGTTAGGTTAGATTAGGTTAGGATAGTCTATCCTAATCTAACCTAACCCGTCCGGGTCGGTCTCTGGCTGTCCGGCAGTCCTGCGTCCGGCTGCGCTGCGAACTTCTGTTGCGATGCCTCCGTTTTCATGCGAACTCCTGATTTTCAAAAAGTTTTAACAAAAAAGGAGAACTGTGACTTTTTCATATCTCAAGATGTCACATGGAGAACCTGATTTTGTCAAAACACTCCAGCTTTTTGGGGACTCCGTCCCCTGAACCACTTGCCGGGGCACTGCCCCTGGAACCCCGCTGGGTTGCTCTCGCACCCCTCCCCTCAAACCCCCCGGCCTCGAAACATCAGGCGCCCCCTGGCGAAAGGTTGGATCCACCACTGTTTTCTTGCACTACAGATTTGAAATGTTGTGATGCCGTTTCGAGAACTCGAGAAAACCCTTTTCATGCTCAAGCTCCAGCTTTTGGGGAATTCCGACCCCTAAACATATGCCATAACAGCGGGTTTGACCCGCAACTCCGCTGGGGATACCGTCCCAATCCGGACATTGATGGCCCACGGCGGCCATCAGTGGCAGTGCACAAAATACCAAGTTGGGTCCAAATCCCTGGAGAGAAATTTGACAAAAAGGGTTCTTGGAGTGACAAAAAAGTAGAAAGAGCACGGTGCGTGGAAGAAAATTTTTGTCAGAAAAAAACGCGTGACAAATAAATTTTAACGTAAAGAGTGGGAACTCGACAGCAACTTGATTCTAATACTTATAAGTGCCGTAACTCTCATTGCCCATCCTCGCCCACCGAGCGCCAATTTTCGCTCTTTTCCTTTCTCTGCCGTCGCGTCAAGAGGCCGGTTTTCCTGGCTCTGGTTGATTTATGCGTCGCTGTGCATCGGCAACGAAAAGTTTAATTTCTCTGGAACCAAATGACGGATTTTCATCAAACCTTTTGTGTTGGAAAGTTAAAATTTGACCTTTTCAGGATTATAAAATTATCCCCTACTTTTCACAGGCAAAACTTGAAAGTCATGCGGTGAAAAAATATGTTCAAATTTTGACAAGATAAAATTTTGCGTTCTTGCTGAATACTTTCAATGATTGCGCGATTTTTTCCGTTATAACATGGTTTTCACCAGCGGAAGAGTTTTAGAGGAAGCCCTCAGCTATCCAGAGACACCAAAATCATTGCATTTGAACACCATTTGACTCTTTTATAAAGAGAGAACGCGACGCGGAACAATTCATTTTGTTTTCTGTACAGAAATAAGCGGGGATGAGGCCGCTTCTCCCTTGGAGGCCGCGATTTTTCCCGTGGTGACATGGTTTCGACGTGTGGAAGAGTTATAGAGGAAGCTTTCAGTTTTCCAAAAATACCAAAATCATTGAATTGGAACATCATTTGACCATTTTTATGGAGAAGAAACACGACATGGAAGCATTTTTGTTTTCGACGCAAAAAAAAATAATGCTTCCATGTCGCGTTTCCTCTTCATAAATGGTCAAATGATGTTCAAATTCAATGATTTTGGTATTTTTGGAAAGCTGAAAGCTTCCTCTACAACTCTTCCGCAGGTCAAAACCATGTTACAACGGAAAAAATCGCGCAATTTTTGAAAATGTGAGGAAGGAACCCGGAATTTTATAACATCTTAACTTGGAAACTTTTGTTTCTCAAATTTTTTGAGCATTTTACCAGCGAAAAATTCGGGGCTGTTATACACGTCCAAAATCGCACATTTTTCTGCTTTCCAGCGCAAAAAATTCTGTCAAAATCCGTGAAACGGTTCCAGAGAAATTTAACATTCCGTGGGTGACAACCCGCGACCGCCGTGTAGTCGTAATGTATTTTACTTGTCGCAGTAGGCCACCGAGCGACATTAGCGCCTCTTGTGGACAAATAAAAACTGGTGACACCCAAAGCGCCGATTTACGCCACTTATTGAGTTTTTAAATCACGTTGTCGACAGTTTAAAAAAAACAATTTCCGAACTACTAATCGAACAGAGCACATGACTGCTCATGCAGGAAAAAAGATTACGATGAATAATTATTAAACTAAGCGAATCGGAGAAGCCTTGTTAGTTCAGTGGCAGAATTCGCGTCTCTCGTCCGGGCATTGATTTCGAAACCAACGTGGGGAATTTCACTTCGGTATTAAAGCAACGATTTTTGAGGTTTAAAATGGCGCTTATGAGGCCGCAAAACATGAAACGTTTTGAACATCACAAAAAAATAATTTGCGTTCGGAATATTTTTCAACAAAAATCTTGCCAATGCATGGATTTCCCAAGGTGACCACAATTTGAAGCGTTTGCATCACCCGCCGGTTCATGTGATATCAAATTTTGCGATCACATTTTCATTTCGTGCGGGGACGATGCCAAGCCTCCTCCTTTGTCCCCCGCAGAGTTTCCAGGGAGAGCGCTACTGGAACCACGCAGGGCGAAGGAATCACTCTCCCTTGACTTTCAAGAGAGATGGTGAGTTTGCGCTCGGGAAGTGAATGAATCACATTCACCGGTTGCTGTGAAAGGGCAAATAATGGTGGGTCAGATGGCCACAGATTTCGATGATTTTGGTGTCAAAAGATGGGCCAGAAATTGGTGCACAACTTTGCAGCAAGTCGATCCCATGTTGCAACAAAAAATTTGTGCCGCAGTCCATTTTGCAAACGAAAGGGCGGAATTTTTTAATGTCTCGGAAACGGGCTTTGAAATGGCAGAAACGTTTTCGAAATTTCACAAATTGAAATGTCGAAATTTATTCATGAAATGGAAATCTGCATTCGATTGGCTCTCTTTGAACACCAAAATTATCCGTATCCATCCAGAACTTTTCGAATACGAACAGTTTTTAACGAAAAAAAAGTTCCGAAGAGTAGGATTTTGCAGCGGGCAGGAGGTACTTTGGATGATGCAATCTGGAGAGAATTCGGAATCTCTCCTGTCTTTGCCCTGACAGACTCCCGCAAGCATTATTTGGAGTGAGGTGGGATGAGTGGGGTGAGGTTTCTGCCTTGCTCTTTCCAGCCCACTGAAGCCGACTGCCCATCGACTGTCCACTGCACGGTCAGCCATTTTGTGAAGTCCTCTTCTCTCGACTCTCTCTGGGTGGTCTCCAATCCTCCTCTTCGCCTGCTGTCTGGCATGTTCTCAAAGGCAAACAGTACAGTGATTTGCAATAAATGTTTCACAAATGCAGAGGGAATGGGAATTTATGATTTTCCATTTGCAAAATAATTGTGAGGCCTATGTGTGAAATTTAATTTTTTGCAATTTGCAAATGGAAATCAATCATCTGCGTCTTCACACATGCAAACCCTCTTTTGAGGGTTCGAACAAATCTCAATTCGAACAATGCGGCATTCGAACTCAGAGGTACAGAAAACTCTGACTGTGGGGAGCTCAAGTCAGGAACAAATAATTCTCACCATATTTTTTTTTCAAATTGTTTTCATGCCTTCAAGTAGCCTGTCACAGAAACCCAAACCATCAAGGGCATTTAATGTTGGCTGATGTTTGGGATTATGCCAACACAAAAACATAGCGCAGCAAAAACAATTGTTTAGATTTCATTTCAGTCAAAATCGCACTCAATGCAAACGGCATTCGATCGAAAAGCCACTCGAACCAAACAATTCGCAATCGTTCAAACTGATTGAAAACACAGAGAAACTCGGACGAAATGCATCGCGAACGAAAAAAACTCTGAAGAAAGCAACAAATATTCGGAATAAAATGCATTGGGCAAATCTTCATTCTGACTGAGCGACATTCGAACATAACATCGTTCAAACATTCGGCCAAAAAATTCATCCGACCAAAATGACGTTCAATCCATCTCTTCCCCCAATCCATTTTTTTGCAAATGAAAACCATCTCCCTTTCACTCTGTTGGTTCATGTGAAACCTTTTTTGCAAACGACTGTACTCCACCTTCTCCTGTGTCAGACAAACAGAAGCTGCTTGATTGTCCTCGCTTCTGCATTGTTGGATGTGAATGTGATCTTGTCCAAATCTCTCCTGTCTGTCCTGAAATCTAGCCCCTGCCTCCACATGCTTTTTAAATGGGATATTACACCCACCTGACAGGAGAGAATTATTTAGTGCGGATGGAAAGAAGACAGATAAAAGAGAGTAAGTGCCAAGGAGCAGGTATCTATCCTCTACTTTCTCTGTATTCCTAGAAAGAGGATATAAACTTCCAAGAAACGAACAGGTCCCTTTTCTTTCACCGTTCAACATCCAACCCACCCATGAATGAATTCAAGCTCCAACAAATCTGGCAATCAAGTACCTCAAAATGAAATTGGTTTGACGAAGGTCCATCCATCGAAAAATTTTGCCATGGAATAGAGCCATGCAAATGTGGTTTTTGTCAAACAATTTGGGTGGTCCACCCACAGATAAATTTTGACACAGGTGTATTGGGTTTGCAATGTGGTTTTGATTAACTATCCCACAGATAAATTTAGACAGGGTGGAGAGGTGTAATGTGGTTTTTGTTTTGAAATTTCTATGGAGCAAAGTAAAAAAACTTTATGAAATGACCAAATAGTTAAAAAAGCAACATAAGTTAATCCACTCAAAAAAGTAACTTGCAAAGTTCCCCGTGTGCTGCTCCTCTCCTCTTTCATCTTTGTGTTAAATTCTCATTTGAATCTTTTCCTGGCATTCATTTTTAAATTTCTTGCACATGCAGACAGCCAACAAAGTAACTGTGATTTGTATTTATATGTCCGTAATTCCATTCTGCAGCTTAATTTTACCATGGCACTTTACTAACTTGCCAACAAATAACTAATAAGAAGGATTACCGCACCTTTAACCAAGTAAGAAGAGCTGCACCAATTCAGATAGTCATTCAAGAAAAATTCATTAGCTTACTTCGGTCTCTGAGAAGTTGTTTTCGTCTAATTTAACAGACAACTCGGCAGCCACATCAGAGAGCTCGCTCCCAGGTATAGCAATTTTATGATCGGTAACCCAGCTGTCATGCTTGAGAATTTCCCGGACATCAGCTCTGCTAAGCAAAACGTATAATGGGAGAAAATTAAATTTAAAAATGGAAATTTACTGCATTAATACAATGCTCAGTGTTCCGAAAAATAGCAAGAACGGTTTCTGGAAAAGGCACCTGCGAAAATTGTGGGGACTTCTTCCTTAATGGATGGCACTTCATCCATCAAACAGGGCACGGAATCTGTCTTTGGTATTGTGCTCCAACGGAACAAAACGCACTCCAAGCGAGGTTAAAGTGGGGCTCAAAGGTGCCCTTTTTCATAGTTTTTTCGGCTGTGGGAATTCCAAGGGTTCAGGGCATGTGGACTGCATTCCAACACCCTTAGGGTGGGCAGGAAGCAGGAATGCTCGTTCATGAGTTCACGAAATGCTGCCAGCTCTTCAAATTGCCATGATGAATTGCAGGTGCTTGTTCATGCCTTAAAGATGGTGACCTACCTCCACATCCAACCCATGGAACACATGTTTTGGGAAGTGGATATCACCATACAAAAGGTTATCCAAAAATGAATGAAGTGGAATAGCATCACAAAAATGGATACTATCTGGATACCACGGCGACATACCGAATTGCTCAGCATGAAGCATGCAGGCAAAATGAATAGGTATGTTATAGTGTTAATGAACAGAAGGCCAGCAGGTTCAACAAAGCAGAATCGGGAGCCATGCTGAAGTTGACACTTTTGAACTCGTTACTACACCAGCAGGTAATGGGCATTTAATCATGATCAATTTTGCAAGAAATGGAGCTTACAGAACACCAATTATGGCCTAGAAATGCACAATGATGTCACACTAACCGTCGACTCACGGGAAGGCCATTTTGGTGAAAAACAGTGTCAGAGCAATTCGAGACATCACCCTGTTTTCGGAAGAAAGAAGCAAATAAAACATGAA
>JASGXE010007901.1:0-17714 GCA_030068105.1 Sinentomon sp. SZTP_YWyxl
ATCTGGGGAAACCCAGACTCTGTGGGTGCAAAGGATACCGAACCTGCCTTGTGTGCGAAAGCAATTGGAATGTTGAGCAGGCAAATACATGTCTTTCAGAAGAACAGGTATGTGTCTGTTTTATCCTTTTTAATGTAAAACCGCAGTGCGAAATCATGCTTTTTGAAGCAAACTGACAAACGTGGGGAGTTCAAGTCGAGGTTTAATTTGCGCCCAGACGTAAATGTGGTCCCCTGCCCCACCACTTCGGAAAAATGTGAGTCAGGGGGTCAAATTTATTCCTCGGTGCAATTTAATCCCGACTTGAACTCCCCACGGATACTGATTCTTCATCATGGAAGACAACTTTTCCTCGAGCCTTTTCGGTGATATCTCAAGGTCTCGGGCCTTTTCCGACCTTTCTGAGCCAGTTTGTGTTTATTTATGCATGAAAGAACTGAAAACAAAGCGTTTACTTTTTGCAGCACGATCCTGCACAGCCCCCTGACTTGTTACTGAACTTTTGATATTTGTGCGAAAACGTTGCTTCTTTCACACTTTTAACCCCACTGGTCCTAACAATTGGTGACAGACAACTTTTTTTCAGACCTTTAACCCCATTGGGCATGTGCCAACTTTTCTTCTAGTCAACAGGCATTGCAATTTTTAAAACGACAACTTGCCAGGATGGTCTCATCTTTGTCCACATTTTTGAACCTTAACATCTGGCATGTCATATCATTCCACAAGTTTTTCATCTCCACGCTCCACAGCCGTTGTGTCTATTGGGACACATTTTATCACATCAAATACCAACCGCTGAAGCAAGGGGAAGAGCAATCAATCTCAAATTTCGCAATCTGGCCAGGAAATTTGAGAGGTGTACAGTTGAATGAAAAAAAAACCATCGTCGAACAGGAGATAATCTGACAACAGCACCAACGCTGCAACACCAAAATGGGTACTCCTTGGCCTTAGATAGTTGGAAATGGCCCGTGTCGTATTCCACTTGGGAGATGCACATTAAGAGCTCTTCGAATGCTTCATTTCAAATGTGCTGCGAAACTTTTATTTCTGTGAAGCAAATTGTGAAAAATTATCAGCTGCTCTGCTTCAAGTTTCATTGTTCAAAAAAAAATCAATTGTCCTCGCAGCATTCTTGAAAGTATTTCCATCACTTTTTTTCTCAACTGGCACACATTTGCAGTTAAAACACAAAATGATGCAAAAAATAAAGGAAAGTGAACATAATTATTGTATGATAACAATATTTAAAAAAAAGTGGACAGAAAATTTGGCTTGTAGTTTTTTCACTAGGTAGCTTACTGAATGGCCACATCATCATCAAAGACCTGCTTGATCTGTTTTCATTGCCATTAATTTGACAGAATCAGGCTGTTGTGAGAATTAGAGCTGTGCAAATATGAAAAAAGCAGGTTCAATATTTGTGCAATGCATGAACTGAGGATGTTTCAGGCGCTGGTGGAATTGACCGCAAGTTCAGCGAACAAATGAACTTAAATTCTAATTAGCTCTGTTTAAATTCTAAAGAGCAATTGTGAGGAGGTTGCACAAGTCGAACAACTCTTAAAATTTGCTTTTCTCGTTGATTTCTTGAGTCCCACTCCTTCCAGCAGCATTGATTCGTTTTGTGTTGCGTTGTCTTCAATGTTCACCTCCAGTTTATTTTTATGACCATTTCACAAAAAAGGCCAGGATAGAATGTTTATCATTTCTCGTTGAATTTGCAATGAATGTTCCTTGAAATTTGACTCTCTCGTTTTGTTTGTTTTCAGATGAAGAATCCATTCATCTATTGTTCAGATTGTGGGAAAGCATGGCGAAGCGACAATTCTGATGATGTTGCAAACTGCATTGTATTTCCAGGAATAAAGATTATTGTGAGTTCCCTCTATTTCGGATCCATGTGATTTTTGCGATGGCTCGTCTATTTTTCCATTTTCGTGTTTCATTATTTTCTGGACATAATGTCATTATGACCTTCTTTGCTTGGTTTTTTTTAATAAGGAAGTTAACAGCAATGAAAAGTGAAGAAGAAGAAAGCTGCTTTATTCAAGTAATGCAAGCAATAAATACAGAGAAACTCGAAGGGAATCCGGGACAAGTCCGATAAAGATTCCCTTATTGTTCTAAAAACAAATTTAGTGCAAGATACGGAAACGATAAAAATGCAAGATCATTATGTCAAATGCGGTGAATTTTTGAACTCACACAATCAAATTAAATTGTGAAGTTCCTAACATGCAGGCCCGGTTTTAGGCGTAGGCCACGTAGGCCATGGCCTACGCCTGATTTTCCCAGGGGCGGCATTTTGGAGCGGGCAGCATTTTTTTTAAGCAAACACATTTTAACGTTCAACAATGCATAAAGTCTTTGAGAAACCCATGCGAATGCGATGTTCTGGCTTGTTTGTTTCTCTTCGTTCAAAGAAAAAATCGTCAATTTCAATTCGGCGAGAACACGGCCTCATCTCATCCTCAGGACTTGGATAACGTTATCAAATAAAACTGTGTGTCCGACCGGACTGCACCGCAGTCCAGTCAGCCAGGCGGTAGGCGGGGTCAACGCCTCATGCTGCGCTTTTAAAAGTCGAGTTGCCTGCAACTGGAGGAACTGAGCAATGCCCATGTGATTCATGTCGAAATAAATCTTTATGTGCCTCCCAATCTTGATTTTCCACTCCATGCAGCGATTCAACCGAGGGCGTGCACATGGGCGTTTTGTGAAAAAATGATGATTTTTTTTTCAAGAAGTGAGCATTCTGAGCACCATTTGAGGTTACGTTTTTCAAAGATGCTCTGATTGAACCGCTGCACAAAATGGAATCATGACTAAATACGATATCAAACTGCTGATTCCAAATTATGTTGAGCATAAAGACTACTATCCTACTTTTCATGAGATCATAGACTGAAATAATATTCATCTGAATAAAAAGGGGAAGAGTGTGTGCCAAATAACCAGATTTCGTAATAACCGTAACAACGTTTTTGTTATTTATGAATACTCTAGGCAGAAAATTTATTCGATACATTATGCCAGCAAACATAGAGATTTTATTTATGACACTGTTGACATGTGGCTTCCATGTAGAATGCCACTCTAAACTGTAATCAAGTTTTCAGAAAATGCTCGTATTCTTCTCGAGCACAGGCAGAGGATGCCAGTAGACAGCACTTCATCTGAACTTTTGTAAACGCTCGATACAATTTGGCTGTGGGGGAATGAAACGACATGTTTCTTCTTGATTGGATTTGTGCTTAATTAAACCATGATCTCTTTTTCAGGAAAATTTCATAAGTGAAGGAGAGGAGCAGTTTCTGGTTGAATCATGCGACACCATGCCATGGAAATTATCCCAGAGTGGAAGAAGGAAACAGGTGAATTTTGAGATGGGATTTTATTGAGATGGGATTAGCAAATGGGGCATGTTGTTGCACACTGCTTTTTAAGGGGGGGGGGGCAAAAAATTTGCTTTAAATTTCCCCAGAAAATTTGGTAAAAATGAACAAAAGTTCAATTTTGACTTTTGAGATTTGATGTGTGTGATGCTGTGATGTTTTCTGTGCATTTTGGTGAATCACGTCATTGAAACCGGTTGAGAAATGCAATTCTATGACATTTCTAAGCTGACCAAGTCCCGCTTTCTGTAGCCTCCTTTTAGCACCTTTTTTACGTTTTTCAGTTTCATGTTTTCTGCCTAATCCTATCCTTAAAGTTTATGCATTCCTGTCATTTTGACGATATCAGGCTGAAATTTTGGCCACTTCTTTCATTTTATGTACCTTTAGACTTTAGCAAACAAAACTCTTGTGTGATCGCAAGGCTTTTTAGTTTTCTATCGTGCTCAATCAAATGCAACCCACCCGCGAATCACGAAAGACAAAAACAGAAGGCACACATTTCAAGAATAAAGTTCTCTGTGTTTGACAGGAAAAATTTGGCACAACCATCCATCTTTTGGATTTATCAAATTGTATAAAAATTTAGAAATTTTCTTGGCAAATTGGAGCATGGGTACTTGGATTTTAACCTACTTTCTTGAATGAGCAGCGTGATTGAGTTGCCTGTTCTTGAATGAGCCCAGATTTGAAAGAATCCAAAGTGTGTTTCCATCGGAGCACCTGTTCTACATAACGTGGATCTGGTTTTCTTTTTTTTGCATCTTCTTCAGTCTTGCAATCATTATGCAGTAACTGGCTGCCTCCTCCATGAAAACCTTTTTCAAAAACTAACTTCTTGACAACCAAAGCTTGATGAGTGAGTGGTCGAAGTAACGAACGAGAAGTAGACAATCACAGCTGCTTTAGAATTAACAACCAAGTGGCTGGACTGAAACCCAGGAGAAACCATCCAACACATTATCTTCATTCCGAGCTCGTGAGTGTGGCCAAAGCAGATTGTGTTGTTTTGGCGGCACCAGTCAGGCCATGACACTGCCAAAGTAAAACCATGGCTGCACTATTGCCTAGTGATGTGTGGTGCTGTGTGCTGCTAGCCTGAATTCCAGTGACACACATGTCCCTCTATTTTGAGGAAAGGTTATTTTTAGCTGTTCGTGGGAAGTATCCATTTCCACATGCGGGACAAAGGTGATATGCAAACATAGGGGGATTTCGCTCGATCAATGCCCTTACCCTTAATGCCTCTGTCTTCTCCACTCTTAAATTGCCTTCCACCTCCCATCTTCTTGCTGGAAGTTTGTGTCGCTGGATGTTTGTTGAGCAAGTCAATTATTGCAGACTGTCCACCATATTCTTCGCCCAAATGCATTCAATTCATCAACATTGGCATTAGGTATTGCTAACACCTTTCCCCATATCGACGCCCAAAGTAAATATAAAGGAGGTACGGTTGACTCAATTTCGAGCTCGGTCGGATGACGTCACTGTAACACAAGACACGAGAATAGAGCCTCGGAAGAGACAGAGCGCATGCAAAAACAGAAAAAGCCATCCACAAAATGTTTTATATCTCTTGAACCAGTTGACGGATTTTGATCAAACCTTTTGTGCTACAAAGCTGAAGAATAAGCAATTTCAAATATGTGCAATGACACCAAAACTTTCCACGGGAAAAATCCAGAAATTGCATGTTTTTTGTGCAGAAATCAAGATGTGACAAAATTTCGGGTCTCTCGCACAAATTTTCAACGATTGTGCGATTTTTCCATTGTAAAATGGTTTCGGCCTGTGGAAGAGTTGTAGAGGAAGCTTTCAGCTTTCCAAAAACACCAAAATCATTGAATTTGGACCCAATTTGACTATTTTATCAAGATGGAACGCGACATATAAGCATCGTTTTGTTTTTGAGCGGGGAAGAGGCCATGCCTCCCAAGAAATCTGAGAGAGTCGCGGCCTCTTCCCTGCTCAAAAACAAAACGATGCTTCCATGTCGCATTCTCTCTTGATGAAATAGTCAAATGGGGTCCAAATTCAATGATTTTGGTGTTTTTGGAAAGCTGAAAGCTTCCTCTACAACTCTTCGGTCGAAACCATGTTACAACGGAAAAAATCGCACAACCGTTGAAAATATGTGTGAGGGACCCGACATCTTGATTTCTGCACTTTCAAAAAACATGCAATTTACGGATTTTTCCCGTGGAAAGATTTGGGATCATTGCACATATTTGAAATCGCTTATTCTTCAGCTCATTCTTCAGCTTTGTAGCACAAAAGGTTAGATCAAAATCCGTCATCTGGTTCAAGAGATATTTAACGTTTTGTGGATGGCTTTTTCTGTTTTTGCATGCACGCTGTCTCTTCCGAGGCTCTATTCTCGTGTCTTGTGTCACAGTGACGTCATCCGACCGAGCTAAAATTGAGATCGTCATACCTCCTACCTTGATCGACGCCGTTAGGAGATTGAATTTATTATTATTTATTTATTTAAGACACAAATTTGCAATGAAGATGCAAATATAAAAACAGCGGTTAATAATAACAATGATATAACAATAAAATAAAACAATGGTCAAAAACTTCAAATGGGCAACCATCCAAACCAGAACGGAACGAAACAATGAATTTTTTTTCACTTCTTGAAATTAAGTAAATGCGAAGTTTAGGTGCTCTTAGCTGCAACATTTAATGAAGTGTGTTCAACAATGGCGAAGTGGAAGGAAGCGCATTCCAATCTTTTAGAGTTCTTGGGTAGAAAGAAAAGAGAAATACATTAGATTTGATCAGAGGAATTTTGAATTGTTTAAAGTGGCTGGCTCTGCGATCTCGAAAGTCAGGAACGAATACCTCAGGCAGCTCGATGTGAATCAGCCTCCTGAATAACTTTCCGAGAAAGGCGAGTCTTTTTTCCTGCCTCCTTAGGAGAAGAGGTTCCAGTTTAAGGTCCAGCAACATGGCCGATACACTGGAGGTGCGACGGAAGTCATTCACGATGAAACGAGCGGCAGAGCGCTGAACCTTCTCAATGGCGTCCGCATGATAGGCCAGGAAAGGGTCCCAAACTACCGACGCATATTCAAGAATGGGAAGAACCGTAGCCTTAAAAGCTTTTAACTTGGAGGACGTGTCAGCATGCGTTAGATTTCTTCGCAAAAATCCTAGAGCGCATTTTCCTTTGTTTATTGTCGCGTTTAATGGTCATCCCATTTTAAATTTTCATGTAGAATAACACCCAAGTATTTAGCTGATGACTGTTCTTGTATAGCTTCGCCATTGATGGAATAATGCGCAGGTGTGAACGTCTTTTGAAGATGCGAGGGTTTAAAGTGTATAACTGCGCACTTGGAAATGTTAATTGCCATTCTGGACTCTTTGCTCCATTTTTCCAGTGCGTCAAGATTTTGCTGCAACAGAATAGAATCATCAGGGCCAAATATGGTGTTATAAAGGACAATGTCATCAGCGTAAAATCGGATTCCGTATGTTATTCCCTCAAAAATATCATTTAGAGAGAACAAATAGTAGAGGACCCAGAGCACTGCCCTGAGGAACGCCAGTGCAAAAATCCAGAACGTTGCGTGAGGGTGCCTTGTCAACTATAACAGCAGCAGTTCTTAAAGACAAGTACGATTCAAGGAGTGTAAATAAGAAAGGTGGGAAACTCAATTTCTGAAGTTTCAATAGCAAAATTGAATGATCAACAAAATCAAATGCCTTGGATAGGTCAATGAACACAACGTCTGTTGCATTTTTCTGTTCAAAATTGTATGCAATTTCATATACTAATTCAATGAGCTGTGTTTCACATGATTTGTGTCGTTGAAAACCGTGTTGGTTTGGATGGATAAGATTATTTGCAGAAACAAAGTCAGATATGAAATTACACAGAAGCTTTTCGAACACCTTTGGAGCAGTAGACACCAGAGATATGGGCCTATAGTTATTGGGGTTGCTTAGGTCACCCTTTTTAGGAACAGGACAGATGTTAACTCTCTTCCCAGTGGTCGGGATATTTTCCAGACAAAGCAATGCTTGTGAAAAGGACCTCCAGAAAACTACAAAGTGGGTCTTTAAGATTCTTTAACAGGATCATGGGAATTTTGTCGAAACCCGGGCCTTTCTTTGCACTCATTGCAGAAATAGTTTTAGAAATCGAAGCCTTGTTGAAATAGGAATAAAAGTAATTGGGAATTACCTCAACCATTGCTGCACTTTGAGCTACAGATAGTGGACAGCCAGAAATGGGTAAAACAGGAGGCTGCCTCTTCTGGAAACTGGATTGAAATACTGCGACAAAAGTGTCAGCTTTTTCTATATTTTCGGTAATGCACACACCGTCATCAAACAAGAGGGGCGGAATTGTGCAATTTTATTGCACATTTTTTCTGTCTTTTTCACTGGACAACCGTTTCCTAATCTGCCCAGCTGTCACCAACAAATCTTTATCCACATCTTAACCTTTATTCACAATTTTTTTTCAGAGCTATGGGCCAAAATGCAATTTCAAGAAGAGGAAGCTCAGACCGGAAGGTTTTAATGGATTCCCAGCTTTCTACAAGTTTATTCATGCCCGTTTCCCATCTGTTCCAATCACGAAGAATTTCTTCACCACGGAACAGGGCTCCTTGGAATATGACCCAACACGTGGGGCATCAATCGATCCACACTTGGATGATTGCTGGATATGGGGTGAGAGAATTGTCTCCATCCATCTGTTGTCGGACACATGGCTAACGTTGACACCTTTCTTGGGGCCACGTACAAGGTACAATCGTGATGTTGCCGATGACTATATCTACCGAAGAGCTTGGAGTCCAGATGAAGTTTCTCGTGATTTTATCTGTGAAAGACATCAAGACCGAGTGATTGATGGTCACGTTAATATCGTTGACATAAATTTGGATAGTTTAAAAAATGTAAATTTCAAACCAGCTGTTAAAATTCTCCTTAAACGTAGATCGATGGTTGTCTTGTATGGTTCAGCTCGGTATGACTGGGAGCACAGGATATGCCGTGAAGACATAGTTGAGCTGAGGCGCTGCCTAACCTTGCGAGAACTAACACCACCTTATTTGGAAGGGGGTGAGTTTTGCGAACAGGGGAAGGAGATTTTGGACATGGCTGGCTATTTTTGACCATGCTAATAAAGTCTGTTTTGAAAATCCGTCATCTGTTTTTATTGCTACTTTAGCCTTTTTTTGCACTGTATACATTTTGATTTGCTTCCTGCATCTTTTGCTTGGATCAAAATGTTTTAAAGGTTGGTTGACTTGGAAAGGATTTCCAAACTGTTGGTTTCCAACTGAACATTTTCGTCGGAACGGCGTCGCAATATAGCACAAGGCACGGGTCGATATGCGGCAATTGAGGATGCGGCAGATGTGACAGCTCAGGACGCTGCGCTAGATGCTAATTGTTGCTTGACCGGATGGATCCTTGATCCAAGGCATGTTGTTGTGGAGTCAGATTTGTGGAAGCATGCCTGCCCTCATTGCTTAAAGTGCATTGTGATGAAAAGCTCAATTGGTTGATCGCCCTTTTTGCTTCAAGGTATTATTGGATTTGCCACAATGGTATCAAAAACTGTCCAGTATAAAAATTGTTAAGTGTGTGTAGGTCCTATGTGTAGGGCAAAAACTGTGCAGTATATAAAAAACTGTCCAGTATAAAAAAAAACCTGTTTATTATTGCCACTGTTCTAAAGCATGCATAATGCTAAAAGACCCATGTGCAGTGGTCATTTTTAACACTTGGCAAAGTGGTCGAATTTTACCAATGGTGACAAAGAAAAGATGTTTGAGGAGAACTGCGAATTTCTGCCCATTTTTCAGGTCGGCTTAAAAGTTTCACATCTGCAGAAATTTATCATACAGCTCTTTCCCTTTCTGATTTTGCAACATGCTTTTTTCCTCAGTCTTAAAATTCACCTTTTTCAAGCAACGTGTTGCAACAAAAACCTCAGTTGCAATTTTTATGAAACCTTACATGCCAAGAGCCTGGAGTAGTTAATGTCTGCAAATTTCCAAGGGAATTTGTCCAGTTGAGTGAGTGACTTCCCGACAATGTGGGCTTTTATTGCAAGTAGGAATCTCATGACTCATGAATATCTAATTTCATCTTGTTTATCAGAATGTCCTCGCATTCATATCTCAATGATGATGACTGAGAGATTACTTTCATCCGGTCTCAATATTCTTGTGGTTTGATTATGAAGCGGGATGTTGTGCTGATAGTGAATTACGAGTAGGTGCCACCTTTGTTTTTAATTGAGCCATTGATGTTGGCCCTTGTTTTTGTTTGCTTACATTTGAGACATTAGAGAAGGTACATGGCTGTTTTGGTATCTTAGTGGCAGTTTGTCTCATTCTTAAACATATTTCAGTCGATATTTTCTCGAAGAAATCTTTTGGTCGATTCTCACAATTCCATCTCGGTAAACCCCAATTTGGTGCATTGGTGTGGGTGTGAGTCACTTTTAGTTCCCCGTCAAATTACTGAGAAAAGTTTGGCCAGAATGCAATTTGGCTGGCTGGGCCAATTGCCGATATTCTAGTCCTTCACACATTTTTAGATGCGATATCTTGCTAGGATATTGACATTTCTACATCTCATGCCATGACAATCAAACTTAAATAGGGTTCACTGTGATGTGCTTATGACATGTCGGTTGATGTTATTTTTCTTGCTATATTTTCACATCAATCGCTTATCAATACATCCATGCCAAGATTGTAAGAAGAGAAGAGGAGGTGCAGCAAAATTGAGGTTTGATTGGAATTCATGGAAGATGTGGGCATTTTGGAGAGGTATGGGTGAGTTTTGTGGCAACGAATCAGGAAATAGCTTTTTTATTTCAACCTTCAACCGGATAATTTTTCAGGTTTTTAGGTTTGCCAACTATTGGTAGGACATCCGGTGGATGCATTCTTCAGGAGCTTCAAAGGTTTGAAACAATATTGCCTTTCTGAAAAGTTCTCGCTTTCCCTATTGATATTGGAATGTTCCAGTTCGAAGACTTTGTTCATTTAACTGCATAGTTTGTTGATGATGAAATCGTTCAAATTGATAGTCCACCACAGAAGTTTTAGCGGTAAGTGAAACGCATGCTATCATTGTGAAATTGTCACAAAAACGTCTCAGTCTGCTATTCGCAATTCGGCTGTGGCACCTTGGGAGCAGCAATTTACTTCATCTTGTGCTTTAAACATTGTGTATTCACAGAATATCGAATATCAGTGTGTCACTTATTGTTCTTGTACAATCTAGAAATTGTTGTCAAAAGACCATCGCCACATGCATGGAAATTCTCGAGGATTTTGGGCAAATTAGAAAACCTGTTACACTCTGACATTTTGAGGAAAAATCCTGGTTTTTCAAGGAGATTGTCAAACAGTCACTTCTCCAATAATTATTACAGACAAGGGGCTTTAGCAAGATAGTGATAAGATTATACCGGGAATCTCGAAAGTCTTTTGATAGCAATTAAATTTGCTGTAACAAGTTAAAGTGTATTTCGTTTCCTGAAGCTTGTTCTAATTGAATGAATGAATGAGCCGTTTATTTTCGGGGTTGCCCCCTTATCAAATAAATGCAATATACAACAGATGCAAAAATATAACAGAAACACACAAATTATATGCACACCCATTTAGCAGCAAAAACCATGAAAAATGACGAATAAAACCAGTGATTATGAATCAAGAAAATTGAACCAATAGACGGTGCTGGAGAATAGGTACACTTAAAGGGAGATTGAATGTGGACACCGGCAACTGATTCCACTCAGCTATGGTTCTCGACAAAAAAAGAAAACTTCCCAACGTCCTTTTGAAAATTAAGTAACCTGATTTTATAAATATGGTCTCGACGAGAATAAAAATGTGGCTGCTTTACATAGTCCAAAAGCTCACCCCATCCTCCAACATTAGATACCATCAAAAATAGTGCAATCAACCTGGCCACTTTTCTGCGGTTTGCCAAGGATGACCACCAAGGGAGATCATCATTTGGGTGACACTACTAATTCTAACCATGGACGAAAACACTTTAGTTGGAAGTACATTTATGCATTTTATGTACATTATACCAGTTCCGAGAAAGTGTAGCCATCCATGGTTACGACCCAGAAAAGTTTTTGATCGCAAAATATGTCAAAAACAGCAAATTTTAATTTTTTGCTGTGGTAAAGACTTTTGGGCCGCCCTGTATAGAGTCCAGAAAGCCTGTAATATAACTGTTTTTGCATTGCGGGTGTTGTAAAGAGCACGAGTGTGGTATTTTATTCAGATTTTGCTGTCTCACTGATGATGTGTGGAACAGATTTGTCATGTTATCAGATATGAATGAGGCCACCAATGTTGAATCGTGAAGTTTGTCGATGATTGCTGTTATACCCCATCCTCTGCTTCTAAAGGTGCCTCTATTGTGACAATTCTGACACACTCTGAACCACTGCAGGTTTGCTCCACACTTCCAAGGCATTTTATGACATTTTCCTTTCATTCGGAAGATTAAAAGTTATAGAAATTTCAGTAAAATCTTGATTTACACCACGTTTTTCCCTCTTGAGATCTCTCGATGATCTCCGTTGAGTTTGACAATTTCCTCCCCACTTGGATTGATTCTCGCGCACGTTGCGATACCATCGCCGCTCCGTCTTCTGAGCCGACTAAAGACCATCTTCAGGGTTGAAGAACCCTGAAGATGGGACCGAGATGGTCTTGCAGCGTGCGCTAGTAAAATCAATCCAAGTGGGGAGGAAATTGTCAAAATGCACGCTCGTAAGAGTGATTGCAAGTTGAACAATCCTCCATGCTTCCACCCTGCCTTCTTTTGTTTTTAACATTTTTCATATGATCCTCTTCTCGAGACGATTTATTGTTCTCCTGCCAATTCAACAGCATTGATGAAAACCACGACAAATGCAAAGGACTGCATGATTCAGCTGTCGAAATCATCTTTGAACAATTGCCTGAAAAATGTTTTTCCGGGGTCAGTCCTGCAAATAATTTTTGACATGTCCCATTTTTGGAAACAGTCTTTTTGTGGCCAAACGAAAGACCAACTTTCTTCCCCTGCGGCAGAAATTTCACATCTGATCAAAAGTCTGATTCAGATTTTTTTATGAAATATCTTCATCAACAAAGATGATAGATCAGGATTTAGTGAAGTAGGTTAACTGCCAAAAGTTGTTGACCAACGCAGATGTTCACAAATTGCTTTTTTATTTTATTTTTTTATCTTTTTCCGTGGTGTCCCTCTGCCCGTAGTTGAAGACATCCTTCTCAATTCGAAAGACTATCCGTTCTTGAATATCGGTGACATTGTTGAAATCTACCACCCAGAGGATGAGTTCAGCAGACTCTTGTTGCAGATCAGACCATCTTCACTCAAGGATGACTTCCAACACAAAGGTACCTTAGCCAACATTGTCATGTTTTCCTTCAGGTTTTCATCTTGTGTTTCAAAGCGGACAATAAAAATTAATAGCTTACATCTTTCGATTTTTTTCCAGTGATGCTGTGACACTCAGACATGGGGAGCGCCGTGGCCTAAGTTTCACGATACTGCTCCCCGTTACGAGAGGTCGGAGGGCTGTATATCGGCTATCCGGCCCTTGGAGCGGCAGATTTTTCATTCAGATATGCACCCCCCCGCTCCAAGGCCTGATTCCCCCCGCAAGGCGGCAGGCTCTCAACCAAAAAGGCCACGGGGGGGACCAATGGTTCCCCTCCCCAAAACCCCTCCCTTCACTGTGGTGAGCCGCAGTGGGGAGCCTGCTACTGTATTTGTTGATTTATTTTCTTCTGTATGGATTTTGTGCTCCCACGTTCCTGTTTTCCCCGCGTGCTCACACTGTGTGTGACCTCGCACAGGAACGGCTCTGTGGGTGCCGGGGGAAGGAAAATGGAGGAGTGGTCGGACGGAGGGGCTTTGAAAACAAGGCCCCCCCCATCCGCGAAAGTGAGATAGGTCTGATTTGTACTTCTTTCTTTGAACTGCTGTTTGTATTTTAACAAATAACTTTAATTAAAAGGAGCCCGTGTGTCTGCTGGATTAGCAGGCGCACCTTCCCCGTGTTTTCTTTGTGCCGTCTTTGTCTCGTCTTGTCTCGTCCCCCTCCTCAGGCTGGGGCACCCATGACCACTTGAGAGAGGTTTTTGTATGCATGCTTTGTGTCACCACAGTACTCCACTTACCAAAGGACCGGCGGCGGCCATGAGTACTGCTTGGCGATCTGATCTGATGCTGTGACACTCAGACATATTTTTTGAGATCAGCAAAAAGAATGTATCCTGGACACATGATACAGGCCTCATGCGGTCCTATTTTTTCCTATTTTTCCTATATTTTTGAACAAAAGCTTTTTTTCCTTTTTTTTTCCTATATTTTCCATGTTGCCTATAGAAATCCTATTTTTTTAATTCAATTGATGTTTTTTCATGATTCAATATTGTTTCACAATGTTTCATGATGTTGTTTTGTAGTTTTTGGATTCGATTCGAAAAGAAAACAAAAATTATTTTTCAAAAAATTCTTTTTCAAAAAGAAAACAAAAATTGTGGTTTCCAATAAGTCCCTTCCTCCACCCCCCGGTGGTTATTCATGCAAAGACTTATGCATGAAACAGAAAGATACGTGTAAGATCCTTTTCCCCTTTTTGGGGTTGAAAACCTGGTTTTTTGGGTTGAAAATCCTATTTTGTTGGGTTGGAAATCCTATTTTTTATCTGGGGTTGAAAATCCTATTTTTTGAGGTGGAAATCCTATATTTTTTTTGCTCCCGTCATGAACCCTGATGATACCTTTTCTTGGAGTGATGGGAAACTTCAAACCAGATTGGAAATACAAAAATGACAATTCTGCCATACCCAACTTAGACTTGCCAATCCAACTCTCGCAATAACTTGTACAGAGCAATTGAAAACATTGTCTTCTCTCAGAGCTCTCTTGCTTAGACCTTCTTGGGTATCAAAAAGCTCAATATTTGTAATGACTGCTAATTGATGGTAATTTTTCTGTATGGGAAACTGTGAATCTCTACCACAAAATGCTTCAAATGGCAAGAATGAGCACCTTTGTAACCTTATGCACAGTTTTTTTTTTCAACAAGCATCAGCGCTTGATCACAGATCAAACTCTGATCCGGGATCAAGCGTAGGGTTTTAACATTGCTTAATTTTGGATCAGTGTTTAATCTGAGATCAAACACTGCTCCTTGTTGGAAAAACTGGTCTTGTTGCCAAGTGCCTAATTGGTTTCGGTTTTTTAAGAATAACACCCAATATGTTTCAGGCCAAATTCATATAACCCTAAGACACAAGATTGTAAACATAAAATTAATATATTCAGCCGTATTCCCCATTGCAACTCACCCTTAGGTGCCACTCAATAACCAATTCAATGTGCAGAGTTGTGTTGTGAAATTTTCATTTCTATGCACAACGCTTATTTCTTTTCCTTGTTGGAAAAATGCATCCATCTGTTGAATTGGCTATTGAGTTGAACTTGAGGGTGAGTTGCAATGGGGAATACGGCCGATTATCTGTCAACAAACTCCTTACAAATCAGTTTGTGCCATCCTGCTATCCTGCAAATGTTCGTTCAAAAATCAAAAAAGAATATGATGCTCCAAAGGTCCAAAAAGGAAACGTAATATCGGAATTTTTCCCTCTGATAAAAATAAAATTGACTTGGCCGACTCTTTATTGTTCTTTTTTTGCAATTGTGGTGCAGACAAGCCAACAATCAGCATTGAACAATCGATTGCAACCGTGTTCCATCTGCGTCAGTTTGCTGATGTCTGCGTGGCAACAGTACCGGTGGAGAGAGTTGCACTCGACTCTGTTGAGCTGACATTCCGAGATCAGTACATTGGACGAAGTGATTTGTGGAGGCTGATGAAAAAAGGACTGGTTGGTAATTTTCCACATTTTGGCTCACGTTCTTAAATGGGCTAGGGCAGAGGCTTGATGCAATGGGCAATTGTTGGAAACACATAAATGATGATCTTTTTTCCATAGAGATAGTGCTGATTGGTTAAGTGGTTCAGATACTTCAGTTGTGAAAAATTGCCAGACGGAAGTTTGGCCTTTTTATGCAAAAATGCCATCTTAGGTTCTGCATTTATGGCTATTGGAAGTTGTAAACGGCTGGCAGAATTCCTTGCTGATGTTTATTCTTCCCATTTTGACAGGACAAAATAAATGTGGAGAACATTCACACCCAAATCATTTGGTTGACAATACTATCATCAAGATATAACTAAACAGCAAAAAAGAGCAGTTTGTTGCCATGGTGGCCTTTGTTGTGCCTTGATCATGCTGCACTTGATCAGAAGATTAGGTCGCTGTTTTTTCTCACATTATTAGATTTATATTGCATTGGATGACATCTGTCTTGATTGAGCAAATTTGTTTACATTTTTGGCGCGTGGAATTTATTGCAGCCTATTTTTAACGTAGGTTTCCTTCATCGTAAATAAGTGTTGAACAGCACATCTTTGTGTGAAGTTTCATGCATAATTCAATGACAAATTCAGCATAAAATCATTGAAAGTTCTAAGTGCGTCGGTTGCTAGAAATGCATTTGGTTTCATTGCAAAAAGAGCAACAGGAAGTATTGAGTGGAGATCTAATTTTCAAAAGGAAGAAATCTAGGCTTTTCATTTCAGTTTAGGCAAATTCACCCATTTGACAAGGGTGTTCACCTGCTTACGTAAATGCTGATTTGCGGAGGGCTGTGTCCGGGAAATTATTTTAATTACAATTACAAATGGATCCGCTTGTGCTTATTTTTAATTTGATTTTCATTTATTTCAGATGGGTACATGTGTTTATTGAACAAAAAGGTTGAAGGACCCTGTGGTAGCAGCGTTAGATTCAAGTTCAGGAGATGTGGTCACGTGGTCAGAGAGTAGCCTGTGGAGTCGTCACAAATGAAACAAAGGTATGTTCTATCTCTTTTTGTTTTATATCACAAGCAGGCAATGGAGTAAAATTATACCTTTCTCTGTCTATGAAGGCCATTTCTTGGAAGAATTTGACCGACCATAAAATTGTGAAATGTGCATCGACTAACTTCTTCGCATCTTTACTGCCTCAAATGATTTGAATTTGAGGTAGTGGTAGTTTGATGCTGGTAAATGATTTGAACCGCCGCTTTGTAAATTTGACACACATCAAATTCAACGCGAGTCTGTTTGCTCGTTGTTTGTTGTTGTGGTTTTCAGACCTGATGTTTTAACCGACGATCCTATTATTCAAGATTCCGTTTTTTTTGTTTTTTATTTACCGATTTATTCAAGTACCGATACAGATTTATTCAAGATTTCAGATAGTCGTGCTCGTGCTGAGGATACTGTCAATGGTTTCTAGAGTAAATTACTGTCGGGACACAATTTCACGGTCAGGGTAACAATAAATTTCATTCTGTTTGAAGTTATTGTCAGTTTCAAAAGAAAAGGAAATCAAAAAAAGAACAACACAAACCAGCCAAAATAAATTCCATTCTGTTTTGAAGTTATTGTCAGTTTCAAAGAAAAGGAAATCAAAGAAAAGAAAACACAAACCAGCCAAAAAAATTCCATTCTGTTTGAAGTTATTGTCAGTTTCAAAAGAAAAGGAAATCAAAGAAAAGAACAACACAAACCAGCCAAAATAAATTCCATTCTGTTTGAAGTTATTGTCAGTTTCAAAAGAAAAGGAAATCAAAGAAAAAGGAACAACACAAACCAGCCAAAATAAATTCCATTCTGTTTGAAGTTATTGTCAGTTTCAAAAGAAAAGGAAATCAAAGAAAAGAACAACACAAACCAGCCAAAATAAATTCCATTCTGTTTGAAGTTATTGTCAGTTTCAAAAGAAAAGGAAATCAAAGAAAAAGGAACAACACAAACCAGCCAAATAAATTCCTTCTGTTTGAAGTTATTGTCAGTTTCAAAAGAAAAGGAAATCAAAGAAAAAGGAAAAACCAAACAAACCAGCCAAAATAAATTCCATTCTGTTTGAAGTTATTGTCAGTTTCAAAAGAAAAGGAAATCAAAGAAAAAGGAACAACACAAACCGCCAAAATAAATTCCATTCTGTTTGAAGTTATTGTCAGTTTCAAAAGAAAAGGAAATCAAAGAAAAAACAACCAAACCAGCCAAAATAAATTCCATTCTGTTTGAAGTTATTGTCAGTTTCAAAAAAAAAAAGAAAAAGGCCCAAAACCAAAATAAATTCCTTTGTTTGAAGTTATTGCAGTTTCAAAAGAAAAGGTCAAAGAAAAAGGAAAAAACAAACCAGCCAAAAAATTCCATTTTTTGAAGTTT
>JASGXE010007902.1:0-18818 GCA_030068105.1 Sinentomon sp. SZTP_YWyxl
GTTCGTCAACTTCCAGTTGATTCTGGGTATATCAACCGGTGCTCCATCTATGACGAAGTGGTCTGTCTTCACAATGTCCTCTTCGCTAAAATGTGCTTCACAAACTCTGGAAGAGGCTTTCAGCTTTCTGTCGGACCTTGGAATCAACCTTCCCCATTTTTCCAGCAACGCCGGTTCAGTTGGAGGCGCAAAAAAACGCATTTTCAATGCATTTCCGCGATATCCTGTCCTGCAGTTTGGCACAAAACACGTCGGCATTTTGGAAGAACAACACATGCTCCACGGACGGCAGCGATCGACGTTGTCAACAAAACAAGAACAGACAAACGATGGCTTCGAGATCCAAATCACAACAGCAACCAGAAAACAAACGACATCCCACACAGCCGCACAGGTGTCTCGCTTCTTGTCCTGTCTGGATGCCCCGAGAATCGGATGAGTTGAAGCTGGAAACAGCAGTGGCGCCACGCGAAGCAGTAGTTCCGATAAAATCCGCAGCTACTGAAATTGCCCAATCTGAACAATGCTTTCGAGAGGAGAGAGACTCCACTTCTCCTTTAATGCGCTTTGCCATAATATAGGATTATCTTAAATCAAATTTATTGCATTCATTGTTACGACCGATGGACAAACGTACAGCTATCCCTGAACGCGGTGCAATTGTCACTGTTCTATTATGGAAGCTTGATTTAACCCTTTGTCCCTACTACGTGTAGAGTCTAGAATGAAGCTGCTGAGTGATATTGTTTCATCTTCTCACAATTTCTCTTTATCAATTAACTATATTCCAATCTTCGTTATCTTGCCACTTTTGCCACCAAGATTTGGAATCAACTTCCTCTTAAAATCCGCATGGTTCATTCTATTTCACACTTTAAAAAAAATTGAGGATTTCATGATGACAACGAAAGGACTAAACTAGTTGCGTTGTGAGGTTTTCCAAACCCCTTCCCGTTTGCAGCCTGCAGGACCAATTGTCTGTTGCTAAGAATATGGTGGACATTTGTCCACTAGGTTGGTTTCAACTTGCTCCCTGAATTTTATTTTGTTGTAGGCCTCCCATTCCCTTCTCTTTTTTTCTTCTCCATAAGAATACGTTTCAACATACAACTGCTACCATAACTAATCTTTTCCTTTCTT
Organism: Sinentomon sp. SZTP_YWyxl; assembly: GCA_030068105.1. Lineage (NCBI taxonomy): Eukaryota > Metazoa > Arthropoda > Protura > Sinentomata > Sinentomidae > Sinentomon > Sinentomon sp. SZTP_YWyxl. The sequence goes on from JASGXE010007902.1 coordinate 1,141, forward strand.
TCTTTTCTCTTGGTTTGCATCTTTCCCCATGTCGCATGCATGGCTTTGTATTTTTTTCTGGGGGCCTTTGGCGTTTTGCAAATATGGGCCCGTATTCTCCTTTGCCACTAAGCTTAAAACTAGCCCTAAGCTTCAGAATTGGAAACGCAGCTCGATTCCCCAAATCGCCTAAGTCGAAGCCGGCGAGTGGAAGCCAAGGTGAAGGCCAATGGGGAATCGAGCTGAGTGCGGAAGCGGAGTGGCAACTTCGACTTGAGCGCGATTGCGATTCCCCATTAGGATTCACCTGAATCCTAGGTGAAGCGGAGTGGATTCTCACTGATAAGCTTAGGTTTATCCAGAGCAGACTTACCCGGTTTGTCTGTCTGTTTTATTTAGCTGATTTCTATAAATTGGCTTAATTTTCACGCTACTTTTTGGCTGCTTTGCACAAAAAAACAATCTGAGAAACACATGTTTCGCAATTTGATTGCCAAAAATGAAAATGTGACGAACTTGAAGGAAGTTGAACACCAATAAATGATTTCTTTAAAATTTTGAAAATATTTTTCACTGCCAGGGTTTGAATACGGGTCGTCTGCACCACACTCAGACGACCTAATCATTTTTTACTTAGAAACCCAACTGATTTTGCGACTTGAATATACTGTTTTGTTTTCCATGTGCAACCTGACCGCTCTCGTCATTTGATACGACGTTGTCATGGACGCGGCTTTAACAGTGCTCGCACCTGGCCCTTACGTAAGTCGGAGCCCAGCTTCAACAAAAAAAATCGCGTGAAGCCCAGCTTCAATTGGCACTTCGCTCGCCCTCACGTAAGTTGAAGCGGAGAAATAAGCTTAGTGGCAATGGGGAATACGGACCATGATCTTTGCAATCATTTGCCTTCGCTTGGCATTTTGTGCTTGCTTCTGCGAATTTCCCACCTCTTGCTTCTGCCGAATCCACTACGAACATTCAGTCTCTTCAATCGTCGATGCATGATCTGTCCTTATTTGATTTTTTCTCATCATGCCGTTGCTGCTACATGGGGTGAGTTGCTGTTGCTCTTTTTTTACTACTGTTCTACTACTCATCAAACATTGTTGATATAATTAAAGTCTGTTGAATTGTGAATGAAAGGGTTTTGGCAAGAACATAAAAAATAACAAAAAAAAAAAAAAAGATTGGGCAAATGATAATTTAAAATGGAGCCCAAAAACAGTTTAAAAATACACTTAATCAGAGCAGAACTGATAACAGCCTTGCACTCACTCCTCGTGGGCTCATGATTCCAATGGATTTTTCAATTCCTCCTTCCTCCGCAATAAGAGACTGAAATCATATGCTACCTCTGTATACCGAACATTTTGAGGTCGGAAGAATTACTGGGCGTTTCACCCTGTGACAATTAATCGTGCCGCTTTATTTGCAATTAGCCTTATTTGTTGAAACCTTTGATTATTTTGGAATCGGAAGTAAAGCTATACTGTGACACAACTGCAAGCCGAACATGAACAATCATTCAAAACGTTCATGACCTTAAGTTGAAGTGATGCCAGATTAATTTTAGTCACATGTCACTTGAACCGCTTGTGATTCGGGATTGTTTACGAAAAATTATTTGAAAGGCATATTCATATTACAAAGCATACTGATGATAATTCAGCAAAAACATTGCGACATGATTTCAATGTTACCTTCGGTTGGGTTAGTTGGTTTAGCTTCCGTTCGCTAACTGAGGCAATTTCGGGCTTCTGTAGAAAAAATCCAAAGGTACAAAAATCAGGAACGCCATAAATTGGCTGACAATTTAACTCCAGACGTCATAACAGTACATCCTTCTTCATATACCACCCCCAGAGATGCTAATAAAAAGCATACTATAGCATCAACTACAGAAATATTATGACGGCATGGAAAAAAGTCAAGCGATATCTTTCAAAGCCATCCAGATGTTAATGCCGTTAGAATAATCAGGAGTTTGCCGTCCAGATGTTATTGCCGCTAGAATAATCAGGAGTTTGCCATCCAGATGTTAATGCCGTTAGAATAATCAGGAGTTTGCCGTCCAGATGTTAATGCCGTTAGAATAATCAGGAGTTTGCCGTCCAGATGTTAATGCCGTTAGAATAATCAGGAGTTTTCAATTCCTAAAAAAAGTTCGCAAATTCCTAAAAAAGCAGTGACAGGTCCGAGGAACTTTGACCATGGATTTTGTGTTAACTAGAGAGAAATAATAGGTTAAACACAGCACAATCTTCGTCCAATGCCCTCACGCCTTTGACAATGTTTGACAGTAATATTTATCTGATTTGGTGACATTCTTACCAGTTCATCCAAATTAACTGGAATGTTAATATCCTTGCTGGGATCAAAAGGTATTTCCCGTAATATGTCCTGAAGTTTGTCACCTGCTCCGTAGTCCTGTGCTCTATCCTGGGAAGAAATTACAAGGTTAAATTCTTTAACATATTTGTGCGGAAAAGTAAGTGAAGGCCTCGGTGGGGGGTTGATCCAGGAAACTCAAATACAACTTGTGACGTTTGGGAACTACAACCACTTTATTCGTCTATATATCTGTTTTCTTAACATTCGAACTATGCAAATTGTCTGGTTTTTGGTTGGCTAAATCATTGCATGAATACAGCTCACGTATCCAGTGATTTTTGTTTTATTTTTGCAGTCATTGTTTTGAAAATATCAGGATTGGTTTCGGAAATTTTTATAAAAACGATACCGTTGAGTGTTTTGGTAACGGCACAAGTTGGAATTATGCTGTTTACCATTGGGCTGATTAGAACGGCTAACAACGAATGTTTATCCGGTACTTGCGTTTTGTAAGATGCTTAACTTTTTATACCTTGTTGAAAATATTCTGACTTGAATGTTAGCGGTTTTTAACCTTTAACTTCAGCTTCCTAGTATTTATTTATTTCATTAAGAACACCCAATTTGAGTGGCAGGAGATGAACGTATAACTGAAAAATCTTAAACTGAAGCAAACCTTTACTCTTCTAAGGCGAGAATTCTGAATATCGTCGTTGCTTTCGCTTTCTGACAACAGGACCAGAGGAAATCCATAAAATGCAGTCGCAGCCAATTGAACTGCTTCTATCTCACCGTTAGCACTTCCTGCCAGCTTGTTCTTAAAGTGAGAAATATGGTGGAATAGATATCTGTTGTAAGTCGTTGTGGTCTACAACGGTAACACATCTTCGATAGATATTTCTCGCTTAAAATGTAGTTTTACCTAGGTTCGGATCCTAAATTTAACAACAGTTCAAGGAAATTGCAGTAATTTTTTGCGCTAACGTTTAGAGTGATACTCTTCTTTTTGGATTTTAGTTATCCACAATTTCGTTGAAAAATATTTTTTCCATGAAATATGCCAAAAATAACTAATTATCACCAATTTTAGATAATAAACGAATGAGGGAAAGAAATAAATGAAAAGATCTTGAATTTAAAAAATGGTGCTTGCGACAAAATTAAATTGGGTTTACCCAATTGATCTATAGTATAAATGGCACGATAGCGCTTTCAAAGAAGTAAAAGAATGAAGAAAATCAGCGGCTTTGAATTGAGTGAGATGTTTTGAGATGAATCAGATGTTTTGGAGGAAAAACAGTTAGCGGTTGATGCCATTTCTCCAAAATTGGTGTCACAACAGCAACAAAATGACATAATGGCGCTTCATACAAAAGAAATATTAATAAAACTAAAAGCAGTTGTGGCTAAAACGTCAGTGATGGACTCCTCACATAACAGCTGAAATACAAAGATCGTGAGAAAAACATGACCAAAAATCATGCTGCGAGAAGCTTTCATGAAGGACAGGTCATATTCGCAGTGTTTCCACAAAAGAAATGAGCAGTATTAAATCATTTTAAAATCGGCAATTTGAGCTTGCATGACAATGTTGCTGGCCTTCCATACGGCCTGGAAAAAACGACTGTTGACATCATCATAAGAGCTCAAGCAGCGGTTATGGTGCTGTCGATGGAAATGTGTCCGGGAGGCGATTTTACAAACCCTGCCGCGACCTTAGATTGCAGAGAGAGTTTTTGTGCAAGAATGTTCGATTGGGACCGTTTTCGCAAGAAAAGCATTTTGTTTTTTCCTCGGAAAAATCAATGTTCGCTTGGGGCCCCGGCCTGCAATCTAAAGTCGCGGCAGGGTTTGTAAATTGGCGTCTGGGGGATCAGGCCTTAACAAATGACCACTATATCAGCATAAATTAGGTGGTAAAATAATAAATTGGTAAAATTACATTCTAGGATAGCTAGTCCCTTTCAGGTCAAATATTTCCAAGTGGTAACAAATGTTGAAGCAAAATTGATTTCATTTGTACAAGATTATCTACAGAAAATGAAAAAGTGAGTAAAAGAAGTGGCAGCGCCAGAGAATTTCTTCGTGGATATTGGCTCATTTAATGAGACATGCGACGTGCTTTTGGTGATTCAGGATTTGCTCATGTGATTAACACATGTTTGCGTAGACCGCGACAGGTGGAGATACGGAATTCCGCAGTGCGCAACATGAAAAACGTCATTGTTCAGCAATTCTTCCGGTTGCTTACAACATCTTCCTTGTACATCCAAGAATCTGCTTCCTTCCGAAGGGTGTAACAGCCGAGGTCGGAATGTGACATATCATTGAGCTGGAACACATCAACCTTCAAATACTGCGCATTTGGATCCATTTTCGTCTCGTTAGTTGATTCAATCTAAAAAAATCGTATCATATGAGCATTTTAACAACTACTTTAATTTTTATGCTGATAAAATAATTGGTTGAGCCGCCGCAGTACGGAGAAATACACTTCGCAGTAAAAACGCAGTTGTAAAAGTAGCTTCACTCGCCAATGTGCAATTAAATATAAAGGGAACTGCGCAACATTTAAAATGGTACTGCTCAATAACAAAGTGAATTGAACACCTTGATCAAATTCTGAATTTGATCGAGGTGGGAAAGCCCGGAAATCCTGCATAATAGGCCAACCCACGCGACATGGTATTCGGAGTGTTCAGTAATTGACGGGCCATCGGGGCAATGCAATTGTCCATTTCGCATGCGCCGTAAAACGCATTTCACGAAAGAATGTTTTTTTGCAGTGCCTGCCAGATGGGTAATTACCTAGCCCCGTGCTTTAAAATTCCGGCAAAAATCTCCTATGGCCCGTCAATTACTAAAGACCGTGTATATGATGTTAAATAGTACATCAAGTGATTAAATGGTTGAAGAGCGGTGATGCTCAGTGTCGCCATGAGAGAATGAGGTGAAATGACCGCAAGAGGTAAAAAGTGGTGTAAAAATCGGCAAGGATGATTTTAGCGTGTAACATAGTCTTCGTTAGTTAGCATGTACAGGCAAAGAAAAATTAACTGTCGGGTACATGTAATCAAACGGAGCAACAATGCAGTTTTACAAAAACAGACAGATGTACAGACGACTGCCACAAAGCGTTTGTAGTGGAGTTTATGACAGTTCAATTTTGATCAAATTATGTCAGTTCAATTTTGATCAGATTGTCTGCATTTAATGGGTTTTCTTGTGATTTATCGTGGAGTTTGACCAGGGCTCACTTGATTTCTGTCAGAAATGGGTTTATAACGTTAAATTCCTGTTTTTGCAGGAAACTAGTTGTTTCGCTGCACTCGTTGAATGCTGATATAAAATGCCGGTTATGGTTTCAAGCTGATCGAAAAAGTATCTCTCCGAAGATTGCTTAGTTTAGTTAAATCTAATTTGTGTATCCATCCATGTTCCTGAGACATGCAACTTTCAGACGACTAAAAATTATAAAAGGAATTCATCGCCAGAAACCTGAGCAATCGTCTCCGCACTTAGGCCTGCTGTCATTGCTTGATCGGAGTTATCGTTCTGGTAAGACGGTTCCGCCTTTACCAATAAAAGTGGTTCGCCTTCTGCCATTGCGTCACACATTTCAAATTCCATCAGTGTAGCAGCTTGATCATACGATCCGTTGGATATCTATACGGACAGAAAATATAATCAGACTGTATATGGACGTCAATCTATAAACGGCAGTACGGTTCATTCAAGAATAAAATGCGGCATACTCATTGCTTTTTAGCCGTGCATGCCTCTAATTCCCTGCTCCCACTTGAACAATCCAGAATGAAAATGCTTGTATTTCGTTATCGATTGCTGAAAGCGAACGCTAAATAAATAAATTAGCTTCACTGTACTTTTCGATATCTTTGGAAACTGCACGAATACTAGATTGAGCTTGCAGCTGTGAATCACGTAAAAACCCTTAACGTCAATGTGCGCTTAAAATGCTAAACGAGCTGCATGATATTTAACCGCGTAGTGGATACGCAACTAAGCCACTCATCATTTTCCTAAGTGTTTCACCCGTTAAGAGTAGAAACGAATGTGCCATCAATGCCTTTGACCTGTCGTGTACCCTTTTACATTGTTTTTTGTTGATGCTTCGTTTTGTTTTGTTTTATCTCATGACATGTAATTGTTTTTCACTGTTTCACTCAGTTTTTCGTCGTTCTGCCACCATTTCCTTTGGGGGCAGTATTGAATAATAATAATAATAATAATAATACCATCATGCACTACAAGAAAAGTTAGCAGAGAAACGTCACATCGTGTCGAACTTGGCATCAGTGCTATATAATTACTGTGAACTAATAACAGATGTTCTGGGTTATTTAGCTCGTTTTTCCACAGTTTTGTTGTAAGAGGAATTCGTTGGCCCCCACTTCGTGGCTACTTGCTCCCATGTCCAGACTGCGACGATCTCTTTTATGTAAAGTGCGTTAGAGAATTTAGGTACCTTTAGCGGCCAAGATGGCCGAAAGTGGACACATTCACTGGTGGCGTTTTACACGTCCTTTACATTTGTAAAGGACGCTATCGTTTTACAGCTGTCCTTTAATTCAGTTTCCAATTTACGTAACCGTCAATAAAAATAAGGACAAATAAATAAAAGATTTGTTTTGTTTCCGCAGAGTTCATTTTTCGAGAAAAGAATAGTTGCCATTCGATGCTTTGATTACTTGCGCAAGTAATATAGTGATTCCTTAGGGACGACATCTGTTATTACGATACAATGAGAGATAACTTCATGCAAAAACCAAATGCCGAGATAGCAATGCCAGAAATTGCTCTGCTGAACTGTCTTTGCTCCATCATTATCTTTCTTCATAGCTGGCGCTGTTAACCCACAAATTCACGCTAAACAGCCCTGCATTTGAATCGGCGACTTGAATTGCTGTGACAACTTTTGCTGACATTAACGTGACATGGGGAGCATCATCACAAGCTAGATGGGATCTTTTCAAATAATCATGAGTGTTTTGAGTAGGGAAGCCGAGTTAGATTGAAAACAACTATCTTTGCCCAGATACAGCGGTGACTTAAAGGTAGCGAAAGTTTGTTCACGTTCAAAAATGATCATGCATCGAAAGTGACGTTGCTCGCATACTAAATTCGAAAGAATTGCTTTGAAGAACCCTTCTAAAACTTCCATGTTGGAAAATAAAAAGGTGGCAATTGATGTTGAACTCTAGTAGTGTAATAATAAGGATAGCACACTCAAGAAATGGAGTATCGAATATCAGAATTTAGTTTTGTACGAAATATACAAATTGAAAACCGAATTTGAGCACGGAATGAAAACGTCTTTTCGTCAAAATACGCAGTTAATACAGCGTTGACACAAAATGTTTCCCTGAAGTGACTAGTACATTGCTGCTACCTTGACGATTACGGTAGCATTCCTCAAAGTCCCCGAGCCTAACACTGCACTCATATAGAGCAAAAATATTGGATAGATACGCACTACTAATATTTTTCATTTCTGTGTAAGACGCTTTTTTCCATTGTTGGGAAAGTTGTCTGTTGAATTCGCGGTTCAATGTTTGGACGAGGCCTGCTGCTTAACTTACCAATTCTGAAATACCGTCCGTGAATCTTCCCTTCTTGGCTGTCACGTACACATAATCAGAGTATTCATCATATAGGTCGTCTGAAATCGGAGCACTCCCGATTCTACTGCTAGTCCTGAGTTCGGAGAGTTCAGATAGGTACTCACCGAACTTGAAACGGTTTTGCTAAAATAAAAACATCCGTGCAAAATGTACAGGCTGTAAAATGTCTAAATACAAGGGCAATTAATTTATATGGCCGGAGAAGATGGAAATACACGAACATATCACTCTTTCTCTGAAACTATGCGAATAGTTAATGCAAAGAAAGAGAAAGAAAATAGAAAGAAAATACAAAGAAAACGGCACATGATAGGTGGTGACACCCACATATTTGCAGCACACCACGAAAACAACTATGGTTTGTGTCATCTGACATAAAAAGTGACAAACAGTGTGAAGTTATCCCCAATTCGTTACCATTTTGGCAATGGTTTGGGCCATCATCGTGGTAGAGGAAATGTGAAACTAATTGCAACAATGACCCATAGTCAGGAAATATAGAAATTAATTGTAATGCGGTGGTACTGTTTGTCTTCCCCATGAGATTCGCCGCTGTGAACTAGATTAGGTTAATTTTTGTCTCTTCCTGTACGTGCGATTAGCAAGTTATCGAACATTGGATGTGCTGGTGAAAACGTTTCGGTTGCTCTTTCGTATTTATATCGCAAACGTAGCGACTACATCGATGAGTTGACTACTTTGATAGTAAAGAATTTGGATTCTAATTCTTGCCAAGTAGAGTGGTAAGGAAAAAACAGCGACTGTTTTTTCTCACGTTTAAATCATTTCAATTAAAAGTTGAAATACATTTTTCAACTAAAAAAAATTGTGCGAATGGATTTAAAATTGTAATTAAAAATAAATATTTAAAAATAATCGAATGAAAATAAATGAATAAAATAATTAAACAAAAACAAATAAAAATTCTTTAAATTAAACAAATTCTTGTTGATTTGTAATTCTATCCTTTCGAAGTTGTTACATTGTCAAAAAGATGCCACAATTGGTTGATCACAATTGGTTGCATTTGCCTGCAACGGCTTGTAGAAAAAAGAAAACTTGAGACAAACTTAACACCACATTGCAAGTAGGAACCGCCCGTTATTGCGGAAATTACGTTTTTAGCCTTCATGGTAAAACAGTGGGCTTTCACGAATTTCCAGGATTTCCAGGAGTTTCCAACCAGGATAAAAGTAATGTCTTAATAACACGGTGAACAAAGTAGCAATCTATTTTTGGCAGTAAATCTGAAAATCGTGGTAGTCTAAAACTGCGTCTAGGAGTTGTGACAGCTAATTGAAAGTTGAATCAACCTCATAAATTCATGGACACGGAGCTCGAAAACAATAACCATTCCGGGAATTTACCAAACATTAATCTAGAAGATAGACAGGTATTACCATTGCGCTATGTATTGATCTTAAGACTCTTCTAACCTGGTCTATGTTTCCAGATATCAATCCATTATAACCGGAAACCGTCACGCCAAGATCCTCAATCGTAAATTCAGGCACTTCGATAACTCTTGAAGATTGATCTTTCAGTATTGTTCGACCACTGCCGGTATCGGCACCCATGAGAATCAGTTCGACCAAGAGTGGATCCTTGTACTTCGCCATCAATGATACCCTTAAGATACCTCCAACGCTGTTATTCTGTGCCCTCATATTCCCCTCTCTCACAGCATGAAGGATCTGATAGTAGCTCTGCTGAGGCATCTGTAACCCTTCCGAGTTCTGAACATAAAGTACATTATACCGTCATTCATATTCAAAGAGCGATTCAGTAAACTGGTGTGCTAGAAGAAACTAGAAATCAGAAGAGGATTTCCAGAATTAATCCCAAACAAAAGCCCGTCGTTTCCAGTATGATAAATGTCAAAAGTGTATTTTGAACGGTTCTTGCATGTATTTGAAGCAGATCTGCACTTGTAAGAAGAACTAGACATAGCTTTTTGGCAAGTATCTACCTTTTCTGGGTTTGACTTCTGAACGGAATAGGAATATTTTTTTCATAAACACTGCCGACATCAGGGCAGGAAGAATCTGCAAATTACCACCACATTATCCCGAAGTAGCGACTATGTCGCTTGAAGTAGCTTTCGGAGCATACACTCAATGCAACAGTCTCTATAAGTCACTTCTACTTTTTGGTTCTACCTAAATCGGAAAAAAAATGAACGAGCTTATTGACACGTTGTTATAGATGCTCATCTTTTCCTGATTAATGCTTAACTCAATACAAGAGGGGGAAGGTTTTAACCCTTAAAGCATAGAGCAACGTTGACATATCATCGACGGAGAATTCCTCATCTCCTGCAGCTGCCTGACTCATTCCCAGCAAATTCGTGATTGTGCTCCAATCTTCTTGCGCTTCAACACTGATGTTCCCAATCTACAGAATTAAAACGAAGAAAACCAGACAGTGTTGTGTTTTGCAGAAGGATTTCCAACATGCTTTTTCCGACTGGCGGTACATTCAACAGAGTAGAAGATAAGAGTTCAAGGTGTAAGGTTGGGAAAGAGGCTACACTTTTTACCTGCTGATATGAATGAATTAAAAGACTAAACGTTTGCAAAGTGATTACAGATGGCGTTCCTGCCATGATTACTAGAATGTTCTGAGACAAAATGGTAAATGTTTATGTCGCCCTATCCGCATTTTATTTTTTTGCCTTTAAGTTTCTTCTCACTTCGATACTTACCGGTGCCGGATGAGATCCTGGGGAGGTATAAATGCCTTTTTTTAAATTAATGTTCTGATTAGAATATCCCGAAATAACTTATCCTGTACCGCTTCCAAATATTGCTCACGTTGAAAATTGAAAATTCCAAATCGTAAAACTCTGGTGGGGTTGTATCATGGGAAACCGTTGTGATTCTCAGCTGAAAAATTCCAACCAGTAAAACTCTGAATAAACGAGCTGCACCATATGAAACTATTCTTGTAGTGAGTTAATTGAAAAAGTTCGTCCTGAAAAATTCCGAGTGGTTACGGGAACTGTAGTTCAGCTCAACTGCAAACTTTTAACCAGTAAAACTCTGAATAAATAGGCTGTCCCATGGTAAACCAGTGACGCTCAATTTAAAAAAATCCCAGGAACTCTGAACTGGGCCGGTGGGAATATTGTGAACAACAGTGATGCGCGATTGAAAATTACAATCAGTTAAATAAAAACCATTCAGTATAAACTCTGAATGGATTTGCTGTCTCATGTGAGCCTATACGAATATTGCAATTTGCAGTTACTCGTAAAAACTGTCTGGCAATAGTAAACTACATGCCGTCAAACTGCTATTTTACGGTCCATATCACTGGGGTTGTTTTCACGAAAATGACTTACATTACTTGATGACAATGGAGACATCGTTTGTTCTCCCTTCGAATTAAGAATTGAAAAAAATATTGGGAACAAGGGGACTTGTACGAAGTGATTTACGCAGTGATTAAACTCTAAAAATTCCTTGCAATTCAAAAAATTGTTCCACTCAGCAATATCTATTCAACTACTCACCATATCGAGCGAACCAAAAACCAATAATCCAACCAAACCTAAACCAACCAGCCCAACATTTCCTTCTTATGACCTACGCTAAGCAAGGCAAGACTAGCTGGCCTCCATAAACGAACATATCTCATAAGTAAAAGATACAACCTCGCCAAACCCACCCGAACAAAAATCTATGCCTATCAAACAGGACCGAAACTCAATAGCACAAATGAAATTTTGTGCTTTTATTCCAGGTCAACTTCATCTCTCTTTCATACACACATCACCCGTTTGACGACACAAGTGAATGATTTTCGTTTGAAATTTACATCTTCTATGAAAATGTGACGCAGAAAGCCGAGCTGAGAGTTCACAACGAAGATTTTGAAGTTTCTAAGGTTTGACTTCGGCACCCCCTGAATTACCCAAAATCCGCTCACCTGTGGGATGGAGACATCTCCACGCAGATACAATAGTAGTTGCTGAGACATTCATCAGGTATGCATGAACAAAAGAATATGGATTGATATTCAGTTCATCATTCCTCGTTTGTGTGATTGGGAATTTCTGGTGGGATTACTTGCAGACGGCGCTGAAACCACCTGGAGGGTCTACAGAGTTCATTCTTTGCAGCCATGTATTCGCTTGCATTGTGAGAGAAGCTACGCTTATGTCTTTTCCTCAACCAAATGGATTATTGATAACTTTCTTTCAGCTTTTGATTTCAATTAAAGCCGTATTTCTATTGCTACTCACCTTCAGGTTCAACTCAATGACCAATTCAATGGAGAGATTTGTGTTGGGAAAATTTCATTTCGCTGCGCATCTCTTTTAGCTCTTTTCCGTTGTTGCATTGAACGATGCTTCCGTCTGTTAAGTTGGCTGTTGAGGTGAACCTTGGAAGAGTTGCAGTGGGTTGGGAATGCGGTGGAATGGCATCAAGCAACTGGTGGACACCAGACAGTAGGTTGACAACAAGCAACAGGCAGTGAGGCTTAGAGTCCAGGTCGGGTTTGGTTAACTTCAGTGCAAGAGCATACTGCTCTTTGCGGACATCCTGTCCTGTTTTATTTTCATTTGGCGGGCGTTATCAAGCCCTGATCTGCGGAATGCTCGGCGTGAACAAAAATTCGCCTTAAATCGGCAGTTTGCGATTTGAAATATCCTATTTTTTCGCATATGAGGGCAACCTGCTGTTGGGCCCAGCGTGGCCAAGGAAGAGTCCCTCGCATTGAAAAGTTCGTAAAAATATGCTTGTCCCTTGCAAATCAAGGCAGCCGAGCGTACATGTAGGAGAGGTCACCGCGTAAGCCGGGGCCGGCCGCTGTCGGAGTCAGGTGATGACAGTGCGGCGCGGTAGATGGAAGAAGAGAAGAAGCCCGCAGCCTAAGACGAAGCCAACGAGCCAGCAGCCTAAGACGGAGCCAAAGAAGAAGCCCGCAGCCGAAGACGGAGCCAAAAGAGCCCGCAGCCTAAGACGGAGCCAGAGAAGAAGCCGCGACCCAACAACCTGGACAGCCTCTCCGGTCACCTGTCGGCCCGTTGCCGAAGCGGAGCCTCTCCCCCTTTAACCCAATGCTCTAGCCCACCGCCATGCAAACGCTAGCTGGAGTGGCGCTATATAAATTAAAAGGTGCTGCTGACCACGCCTCTGGCAGTCCGAAGCCTGCAAGCGCTCTTGTTGGCGTGAGATGGGACGGGCAGTTACCATAATTATTACTTAGGGGATTCTACTCCTCGAAAAAGACAATGCCAAATATAAAACGGATGTTCGAAATGTAAATCATGTCCGGGACTCGGATACACCATATGTGGGAACGATTAAAGATATGGGGAACAAAATGCCCCTTAAAAAGAACGAAAGGGTGACTGCCCGTCCCATTTTCCGGGGTTTTTGAGTGACGGGCGCCATTAAAGATATGGGGAACAAAATGCCCCTTAAAAAGAACGACATGGTGACTGCCCGTCCCACTTACGCCGTTAGGCGCTTGGCAGGCTTCGGACTGCCCTTGGCGTGGTTAACAGCACCATTATTATTTATATACCGCCACTCCAGCTAGCGTTCGCATGGCGGTGAGCCACAGAGCATTGGGAAAGAAAAAAAGGAGGGGCTCCGCCTCGGCAACAGGCTCGCAGGCCTTGGCTCGGTTTATATCCCGCGTTCAGGTACCGGTTTTAAAGTCCAAGCTTTGCTTGAAAAAAAACCCGGCTCTGCCGGTTTTAAACGTGCCTTCCTGGCAGTTTTTATCCTGTCCCCTTCGGGGCAGTTTTATTCCCGGTCCCGCACGGGCTTCACCAGGGCATCAAGAGCCAACATACCCGGACTCCGCAGAAGCCTCTCCTATGCTCGGCTGCCTTGACTGGCAAGCAACGAGCATATGTTAACGAGCTTTCTAATGCGAGGGTCATTGCCTTGGCCGCACAAGGCCCAAACACAGGCTACCTCATATACGGAAAAAAAGGAAAAAGTGTGATGCAAATCGCAATAAAACAAGGCAAATTAATATACCGCCGGCAAAGTGCCGGGCGACAGCGAGGAGTTGCCTGCAATCTCACACCGTATCCCTAATTTTTATTTTATTGTAAAAACAAACAGGACAGGGTGTCCGCAAAGAGCAATATGCTCTTGCAACGAGCTGCTGATTTTCAGATTTAACCAAACTCCAGTTGAGTCTTTTTTGTCACTGACAGGACGCGGCTCGAGGAAGTCAGCGCGAGAGTACCAACAGGACGTTTTTATAACTGATTGTATGACGTATAACCACAAGGCATCTGTCAATGCAGCGTGATTCTGTGCACTATAGGAATACGAATTTCGTAACTAATTTAACCAACATCTATGCAGAAAATTAGCTAACCGTGTAATTGATGTCTGCACCGCCGAATGACTGCAATCAACGCAATTAAAAATACCTTTTGGATTGGGATCATGCATCGCACTTCTGTGAATATTCTGGTAAACACGCTACGCAAATTCTGGCAGCGTTTCATGCAATGAGCAAACGCCGCACGGGAGCCAGCGACCCGGTAACACGAGATAACGGGAACCAAAGAGACGGAACCAGAGAGATGGAACCAGAGAGACGGGGACCAGTGGGCCGGGGAAAGTAGGCAAGGAACTAGAGAGATGGAACCATATGCAGAGAGCCGGGAACCCGAGAGAACGGGAACCATAGAGAGATGGGAACCAGAGAGACGGGAACCAGAGAGATGGGAACCAGAGAGATAGTTACCAGAAAGCCGGAAACCCGAGAGAACGGACACCAGAGAGATGGAACCAGAGAGACAGGAAACAGAAACACGGGCACCAGTGGGCCGGGGACCTGTGCGCAGGGAATCAGAAAGACGGGAACCTGAGAGATGGTAACCAGAGAGATAGTTACCAGAAAGCCGGAAACCCGAGAGAACGGACATCAGAGAGATGGAACCAGAGAGGCAGGTAACAGAAACACGGGCACCAGTGGGCCGGGGACCTGTGCGCAGGGAATCAGAAAGACGGGAACCTGAGAGATGGGAACCAGGGCAACGGGAACCAGAGAAACGGGACCAGAGAGACGGGGACCAGTGGGCAGGAACAAGGGAGACGGGAACAAGTGGGCAGTGAACCACAGGGACGGGCACCATCGTGGGCAGTCACCAAATACACATGTGCTGAGTTAGCGTCTCATGCCGATTACGCAGTGAATGAAAATTGATTTTAGCGTGCATGAAGTTGCGTAAAACGCCAAGCGCCATCAATTCTACAAACCCTTTTCATGGATTCCTTATCATCTAGGTCTAGGCTCAAGCAGTGATCGGGCTGGCACAAAATGATTTCACAGCACCGTGTTACTTTTGATTGTTTGTGCGTAGTTACAGATGATTCTTTAGTGAATATTGAAAATGATGTTTGGAGTGTAATCAACACTGTTTTCGTATCAATGAGATTCCGCCAATGATTGTCAATTTTAGACATTGTCATGCAAAATTTGTGATGGCTGAAACTCAACAAAAATATTCGGTAAAGTAAAATTCGGAAGAGTTTTTGCTAAATCGCAAAAAACTAAGCACAAAAATGTTCGAAATAGTAAAGTAAATTATCTTCTCAATGAGGTTCCCGCAATTAATTATTATTAATAATTTCAGGCGTTTACATCTATACGAATGAAATTAGAGGAAACTAAAACTCAAAAATACATTACGTTAGAAGTTAGACAACACTGATTTCGCCTTAATGGTTGTGGCACTTTCACAAGAAAATCAGATCGTAAGTGAAAGAAAACGCGGAGAAGTTGAGTCGCATGCATACCACTTACGCGATGGAGTGACAAAATACCTAACGATCTTCCATTCCCACGTGCCCGCCAAAGATCCAAAAAAGTCCAAATTGTGGTTGTTTTTCGGGATGATTTTTTGAGATATGAGGATTGTTGCCCGTAGCATAAAAACCATGTGCGTCGAACACAGAAACTGAACGGAAAATGACCTGTAAAACACTTCAACCCGAGTTTCCACGCAGCAGCCACACACAAACCCGCTGAAATGCGTCTCGTTGTGGTGGAAGTTTTGATTCTTCACCATCTAGCCTTTAAGTCGTCTATGATGCCATATGGCATCACAAAAAACAACCCGAAAGTCGTCTCGCTGTTTGGTTAAAACATGTCGAATTTTTTTTTTTGGACTGACACCCCACTTTGACATCTTGTCCAAAACGTTGCCAAATTGTGCCACTGAGTGTCAACTGTAACCCTGTCAGATTGACATGCGAACAGCAGGCCTATTTGGGGTGAATTTTGCTGTTTTTGCTCGCCTGCTGCTCCGAAATGGTGGGTCCTGTCTATGATGCCATTTGGCATCATAAAGGATCGGTATTTGGGCGGGAAAAAAGTGTCCTAGGCCAAATTTAGCATGGGGGGGTATGTCACTCCAAGCCCTGCCGGGCGGCTGGAGATATCGAAAAAATAGGCCGGATTCCACCCAAAGGGTGTAATCCGGCCTATTTTTTCGATATCGGAAAGTGCCATTTTTTGAGAAACCGGCTGGAGATATCGAAAAAATAGGCCGGATTCCACCCAAAGGGTGTAATGTTTTAAAATTACACTGTTTTATAATAATAATAATATAATAAAATATAAAAATATAAAAAATAATATAAAAAATATATAATAAAAAATATAAAAAATAATAAAGTGCCATTTTTTGAGAAACCGGCTGGAGATATCGAAAAAATAGGCCGGATTACACCCTTTGGGTGGAATCGCTAAAGTGCCATTTTTTGAGAAACCGGCTGGAGATATCGAAAAAATTTTTCGATATCTCCAGCCGGTTTCTCAAAAAATGGCACTTTAGCGATCCCTACCCGAGATACAGGGACCATGCCAAAATGGCGGGAAAAGTTCAAAGTCAAAAACAGAGGGCATGCCGACGTAGGAAACAATAATAATATCAATAGATAAATGTGCGTTTATCTCGAAAACTTTTTTTCAATCCTTTGACGGCGCCGACAGGCACCATCTGATGACATTTTTCATCGGATTTCTGGGAAGTTGTTGGCGGAAGTGTGAAGATGGATAGTCGGCAATTCGCGACTTGATTGACAGGTCGGCTTCTCTTTGACACGCCGACAAAGGAGACCGCCTCTCATCATTTTTTACGATTTCAGTTGTACAACTCCGATTCTCAGAATGAAGGCTTTGTACAGGTCTTTGCAATAAACGTGTCATCGGAAGTAAACATGCCTTCAAAGGAGTTGTTCCAAACACTTCAAAAATTGAATATGAGGCTGCAGAAGCAGACAGACTTGAAAAGTTGTGATGCCATATGGCATCATAGACGAGATAAGGTTACAAAATCCATAGACGACTAAAAGGCTAGAGTAGGCAGCCTACCTCTGCATGAGAGAGCCACGGTTTCTGACGTCTGCCGCTGTAATGAAATTTGGGCTACGTACTCTGGACGGTGAGAAAACAATTAACAAACCTCCGCCTGTACCGGAAGATTTTCTCCGTTTTTTTTCTGTGCAGCAACAGTGTGGAAATGTGGGTGCACTGCATTATCACTGAATATTTGCTGTTCAGTTTACCTTTTGAGAATCTGTCCTCGAAATTTTTTTTCTCCTTTACGTCGGTCAGCTATCTGCGTTATCCCAGTTAACCGAAAACAACTGCAATTTGCGCGAGTACTGCGCAGAAATTGAGGCTCGGATGGTATTTTGTCATAGAACATTATATGTTTCTCTTGCTCAGTTGAATTCGACT